>PVIR01009532.1:25263-53020 GCA_004026965.1 Petromus typicus | reverse complement strand
TTTGTTTGTTTGTTTGTTTGTTTAGACAAGGTCTCACTTTGTATTTTCAGGCTGGTCCTCAACTCAGCCTCAAACTCAGCAATCCCCCTGCCTCTTCCTCCCAAATGCTGGGATTACAGGCCTGAGCCACCACACCCAACATTGTGGTATGTGGTACACATTGTTGGTGGGTGTGAGTCACCACTCCCGGCATTATTGTATGTAGTTACTGGGGGTTAAACCCAGGTCCTTGCACTTGCAAGACAGGTGTGGGAACCACTGAGCTAAATCCCCAGCCTCAGTTAAAAATTTTTTTTAAAAAAAGAAAACATATTCCCCCTTCTTGTTCTCCAAAATCAGAGGCTTACCTCTGAAGGCCAGTTAATTTAAAAAAAAAAGAAGAAGATGGAGGCCGGGGAGTTAGCTCAGTGGTTCCGGCGACTGTCTCACAAGCTCAAGGACCTGGGTTCGATTCCCCGGTAACCACATAACAATACTGCGTGTGGAGACACACCCAGCAGCAACCAGTACCACATACCACAGTGCCGGGCGTGGTGGCTCACGCCTGTAATCCCAGCACTCGGGAGGCAGAGGCAGGAGGATTGTGCTATGAGTTTGAGGCTGAGCTCAGGGCCAGCCTGAACCACAAAGCGAGACCCTGTCTCCAAAAACCTAAAAAAAAAAAAAAAGAAAAGAAAAAGAAAGATGGCGACTGGTGATGCAAGCCCACATAGTAGTCACATGACAAGGCAAGGTGGTAGCTGGCCATGTGGCAAGGCAGTAACATGGCAAAATATAAACGCAAGAGAGAAAAGCCATTTATAAACTAGGGTAAGCGGAGACCAGGTTAATTTCCAAAAAGAACAGCAAAATACAACAAACAGGTATGCTGACAATAAAGCAGTCACTTAGCCTGCACCCACAGAGTAGGTGCAAGCAAGGAAGAAAAAGTCTCAAGTGCAAGAAAATAAAAGTTGTGCGTTTCTTCCCTATCCCCCGTGTGGCTGGGCTGGGCCACTCAAGTCCTCCCTGAGGACTTGAGAAGAGTCCTTTGGTTCCCAGCCTAAGGCAGAGAGTGAGGCAAAGGAGGAAAAAAGCCTCAAAAAAAGAAACAACACAATTGTGATAGCATGTCCAGGAGTTTGAGCCTCTGGGACTGAGTGTATATCAGAAGCATGTTATAGAAGGCCAGGTAAGCTAGGAGTGGGGAAAACCACACAAGGCAGAAAACATGTGTCCAGATCAGGACTGAAGTATAATGTGTGAGTGGTAGAGCTCAAGAAGGGCTGTGATGAAGAAATAGTGAGTGTCCCGTTTTAGAGGAAGAAAAGGTGATTGATGAGTGAGAGAGCCAAATGACAGCAGGTGGAGTTGTTGGTGACCACCATGGTTGTGATTTCTTGCCTGTGCAGTGGTTTCATGCAGTTTTTATGTTGAGAATAAATGACAGTATATCATACAAAAGTCTTGAAACAAAGGGTTATAATGAGAAGAAAGAGACAGTATCAAGTGTGAGAGTTTTTTCAAGTTGTTTATGAAGAGGCCACGTTATCTTAGAAGGAAGGTACTATGTGTCAGCTGCCCAGCAATATACATGAAGAGGTAGAACATAATATAAACCACATTTCTATAGAGATGGATTGAGCAGTTGGTCAGAGGTCACGTGACTGGCCACTTGATGGTGCCTCTCTGCCCACCTCAAAGACACCACCCCAAGTGTCTTTAAAAAAATCAAAACTATGTTGAAGCTCCAGCCAGTATTTCTGTGCCTGGGTTTCTTTTTCTCCATGAGAAAGTTACATAATTACAGATATAATGAATATAATTATTATGGGCCAGGAATTTAGCTCAGTGGTTCCGGCGCCTGTCTTGCAAGCACAAGGGCCCTGTTTCAATTCCCCAGTAAGCACATACAATACTGAGCATGGAGACTCACGCCCAGCAGCAGTCAGTACCACATACCACAGTGCTAGGCATGGTGGCTCACGCCTGTAATCCCAGCACTTGGGAGGCAAAGGTAGGAGGATTTCTGTGATGTGAGTTGGAGGCTGAGCTCAGGGCCAGCCTGAACTACAAAACAAGACCCCAAAGAAAAAATTATTATGAAACTTTTTGAAAGTACTCATCAATTTCTAACAATCTGGTCAAATGAGTAAAAAAGAAATTGAGCCCTGAGGCCCTTTCTTATTAACTTGAGTTTTTCTCCTGCTAGGTGCCAAAGGTTCCTTTTAGAAATGGCTGACAGGGTAAATGTTACCAGGTTTCTGAGGTGCTTGCCTTAGTTCCCAGATCTTCCTCATCTCAAGGAATTAAACAAAACAAGCAAGAATAGTGACAAAATTTACTTGAAAAAATGAGAGTGGAAGGCAAAAGAGAACTTGGCTCTGCTGAGCAAACTTGGAACAAACACGAGAGGAAACATTAAAAGCAAAAATAAAAGTACTGCAGCCCTGGAAGATACAGGGCAGGCTATTTTGAAGAGACAAGGTAATAAGGCCTTTCTGGCATCTCTGTCTTTTTTATGTTTTGCACATCTTGTGAGAACCTGTGAGAAGTCCATGAAGAGGGCTTTGGGAATTACTTGGTCCATATTCCGGGAGCTTCTCATTAATAGCCCCCGCTTATTCCCCTAGTCAGGCCCTACTACATAGCTTCCTACCTCACACTGGCTTAAAACAGCCACTGTTTATTTAGCTTCTGATTCAGAAGGTTAGTAAATCAGGTTTTAACTCCTTGTTTTGGGTTGTGTGGGCCAGGCATGGCTTGCCTTAGTTGACATCCAAATCACTTTTTCCATCAATGGATTATCTACCAGGAACCCAGTTCATTCATGAGGGCTGGTTGTAGCTCAGATTAGCCAAATAAAGCCTCAGGCCCCTCTATTTAGCCTTCAAATCCTCTCTCAGGTATACAAGCAGAACTCAGCATACTTAAAGAGGCATTGGCAGGATTCCTCAGTTAACCCCATACAGGAAAGGATGTTATAATGTTCCTTCTAGAACTCTTTAAGGGTCAATCTGTATCTGTAAGTATGAGTAAGTACAAGTATCTGAAAGTACAAGCAGCTGGCACTTGGGTCATAACCCAAGCTATTCATTCATATGTCAAGCCTGTTGTAAGTCAGGGGTTCACTATGTATAAGTGCTATTCATATAGGTGATTCCTCAGCTGTTAGACTTAGTTCATTACAAATTCATGTCGGAATAACAAATAATTGTAGAAGTGAACATATTTTCCTGTGATAGATAATAGAAAAATAAGTGATTGGTTCTGAGGCCCAAAAATTACATTTACAAATTTATTGTTCCAAGAACTTTAACAAATGTTGTGATGATTTTTTTAAACTCTTTATTTTCCTAGAAATTTTCATCTTAGCTTTACTGGTATTACTTTTGTTGAAGCCATATATAGGTATTTTATACAATGTGGAAAAACCCACAAGGAGTATTTTAACACACTGATACAAGGACTCTGTTGTCTGGGTGAGAGTTGTGCTGACACTTGAGCATCACCCCTTTGTGTCTATGGCAAGACGCAGTGTGTTACTCAATCTCACCCCATACAGTTTTTTTCAAGTCAGATTTTATGGATAACCAAGCAGACTTTTTTTCCAGTATTTTCTGTTCAAGTAATGGAAAGTTTGAGCTTGGAACCATTTGATAACTGATGTACCACTGTAATGGTCTCTTCTATAAAAGGAATTATGAAATTTGGTTCAAGGTCTTTTGAAGATCAGCAAGAGAATTTACATAGGTTTCTCATAACCAAGTTACATGTCAGCACATATTCAAGAAGCCAAGAATGTTGGGCATGAGGATGCAACCTGTAATCTCAGGAGCAGGGAGACTTAATAGGAAGAACAAGCTCAAGGCCACCCAGGGCTTCATAATGAGACCCTGCCAGGAATGGAACTGGATATGTAAGTCAGTGTAGAGCATTGTCTGTCTTGTAGAGAGGCTCCAGGTTCAATCCCCAGCACTAGCAAGACCAGAACAGCAAAAATAAAGAAGTAGAAATTCCATCTCTTTTTTTTTTTTTTTTTTGAAGGTTTTTTGAGACAGGGTCTCGCTTTGTGGTCAGGCTGGCCCCAAGCTCAGCCTCCAACTCACATCACAGCAATCCTCCTGCCTCTGCCTCCCGAGTGCTGGGATTACAGGCTTTAGCCACCACGCCTGGCACTGTGGTATGTGGCACTGTGGTATGTGGCACTGGTTGCTGCTGGGCGTGAGTCTCCATGCCCAGTATTGTTATGTGGTTACCGGGGCTCGAATCCGGGTCTTTGCGCTTGCAAGACAGGCACTGGAACCACTGAGCTATATCCCCGGCCCTGAAATTCCATCTCTTGATGGGAGAATTCTAGGTGGGGACATTTAGGAAGGAGAAGAACTAGTGACTTGGGAGGGGCAGTCTGCTATACCTACATTTTGCATTAGCTTTTAGAAAAGTAAATCCCATTGGTCAAACTGCCTATTACCTCTTTTGCATTTGATGCACACTTTATAATATAAACTTTTACTCCCGGGGCAGAGGCCAGGGATTTGGCTCAGTGGTTTCAGCACCTGCTTTGCAAGCACAAGGTCCCTCGTTTGATCCAGTAACCACATACAATAATGCCAGGTGTGGTGACTCAGCCTGTAATCCCAGCACTCGGGAGGCAGAAGCAGGAGGATTGCTGAGTTTGAGGCTGAATTCAGGATCAACATTGAAAGAATAAGACACTGTCTCAAAAAAACAACTTTTACTATCACCTCTGTTTTGAAACATGGTTGATGATAAATAGAACTAGGGCTTTCTTATATTGAGGTGGTATTTTAATTGTATTTTTTCATCCTCCTCCTCTTACCTTTTTTTGTTAGCTGTTCATTTTATGATTATGAATTAAAGAATACCTCATAAAAAAGCCTTTTTTGACTTTGTTATCCTTCCCTCTGGCATTTTACCCCATCCATACCCTGTAACCTTTTCTTTGATCCTCGAATAGATGTGTTAACTATGTAAAACATTTTAATACTTTCAGTTGTCTTCATGTCTGTTTTCTGTTATTAGACTCTGAGCATCTGCATGTATCCCTGTATCTGACATCTTTTTAAACGATGGATGAAATTATAATAGGGCTGCTAGAGTTGATTTTTCTTTTCCCTTCACCAAATCTGTCATCTCCATTTTAATACAGAATTGTTTAGTTCTATGCATCTGTTTTACTGATTTCCCCCCCCACACACACACACACACACTTTTTTTCCCTACAGTCTTGCTATTTAATTCAGGCTGGCCTTGAACACACCATATAGCTCAGGCCAGACTTAAGCGTGGAGCTATCCTCTTGCCTCAGTTTTCTGAGTGCTGGCATTATGGGCATGTGTCACCACATCTGGCCTATGCTTTGGTTTGGATATAACAACTTTTAGATGGTTGTTGGTATTTATTGAATACATTTAAGTTACTGTGAAAAGATCATTAGATTTTTTAGTCTGTGTATTGCACATTGGTGTTTTATTCTCGCTGTCAGATGATTATGTTGCTGTGTTATGTTGCGTGTTTCAAGATGGCCCCCAATTATTGGACAGTTGCTGAAAGATGCATTTTCCTTGTTATGAGAGAGCTGTGTACTTGTGGGTTCATCTGTCCATTTTAAAAATTGATTTTTTTGATATATTTTATATACACATTATGTTCACGGTCAACATTGAAAGTTTGTACCAGTACCTGATAAAACTTAATTCTCATTTTTTTCCCATTCCCTTTCCCTTCCCAGGTTTCCCATCCCCTAAATACATAAACTTTGTGTTCTTCTATTCTTAATAGGTGAAAAAGATTAAAACTGGCTGTTGAGCTAGATTAAGTGAGACAAAATAGCCACTTCTTTCTTGAAGTCTTTAGGTGTACTTTCAGACCCTTTGTGTGTAATCAGATCTGCTTATAAAATGTAGGAGAAGGTAGCCTATTTGGAACTCCTGTTGTCTCTTAGGAGCTATTCCTATTCCCAGTAAATCTTCTTACACTTAAAAAGTATATTTTAAAAAAAGGTAGAAGAAGGATTGGGATGACAAGAGGACCCAGGTATACAAGATTTTTTAAATTATATATTTGCAGTGCTGGGGCCAACATTTTTGAAACCTACATATTGTGATATGATGTCTATAGGAATAAAAATAGTTCTTAGAAGACTGAGGCAGTAGGATCATGAGTTCAAGGCTGGCCTAGACTACTAAGACCCTATTCCAAAAAATCATAGATTTTAAATATACAAATTGGTGACTTTTGGCATTTGGATGCACTTAATAATCTGCTAACCAAGATGTTGTAGAACTCTTGTCTTTTGTAGTGCTGATTAAACCCAGAGCCTTGTACATACAGAAATGTTCTACCTACTGAACTACACCGCCAGCCCAGAGAACATTTTTTTTTTCTCTCAGGATGTTCCAGAATATTGCTTGGTGCCCCTTTGCATTCACCCTTCCTATTGCAATGAACCACTAACCTGATTTATAACAGTGTGGATTTGTTTTGTTTATTGTAAATTTTGTATAAAAATAATCATATTGTCTACTTTTTTCAGTCAGTATAATGTTTAAAAATTGTCCATCTTGTACATAATTGCAGCTTGTTTCTGGTGTGATGGTTGTGGTGATGGTGATGATGCTGATAATGCTGGTACTGGTGGTGCTGGTGGTGCTGCTGCGGCTGCTGCTGCTGCTGCTGCTGCTAATACTACTGCTGGGGCAGGAACCTATGCTAAGTACATACTAAGGCACTTGAGGTACACCTCAAACCTCAAGTAGTTTGCAAACTGTTTCATTGTCTGGATGTACTATGTTTTATACTTACAAATAGAAGGGAAATTGGATTATTTTCATTTTGGAATTTTATAAATACAGCTGTGAATCTCCATGTATGCTAAGGTTTTTATGGACATGGGGGTTTTTTTGTTTTTTTTTTTAGGTTTTTTGAGACAGGGTTTCGCTTTGTGGTTCAGGCTGGCCCTGAGCTCAGCCTCAAACTCACATCACAGCAATCCTCCTGCCTCTGCCTCCCAAGTGCTGGGATTACAGGCGTGAGCCACCACGCCCGGCACTGTGGTATGTGGTACTGGTTGCTGCTGGGCATGAGTCTCCATGCCCAGTATGGTATGTGGTTACCGGGGAATCGAACCCGGGCCCTTGCGCTTGCAAGACAGGCACCGGAACCACTGAGCTAACTCCCCGGCCCCTGGACATGGGGTTTTTAATATAAAGTCTTTAGAGTAGAATTACTGGGTCCTATAGTACATGAATATTTAACTTATAGATTGTGAAAAACTTAAATGATATTTTTAAAAATTTCATTTTACTTTATTTCCTTCTAACATATAATATATAGAAATGCAGTGTATAACCTTATACAATATTGATTAGTTCCTACATCTAGCAGTTGGTTTGTTTTATAAGATTTTCTATTAGTCATGGTATTGATACTGTACTCGCTTTACTTATATTTAGGCCACAAGGATAGGATCCACATGTTCTGGATTTTTAGCTTGTTTGGTTTTCTGGATATTCAAAAGTCTTATCTTTGTAGGCCTCTATATATGCTAAGATAACATAATAGAAATGTGAAACATAATAGAAATGTGAATATGAAGTAGATGAATGCAGTTGCATAATAATCGTGTAGGATTAGCATGGCAGATGGTAAGCAAGATGGCTTTCCCCTCTGGGTTTTTGAAAATTTAGAAAGTAAATGGTGCTGTGCCTGCCTTCCAAGAAAAAGGTCCTGGGTTCAATCCCTGATATGTCAGAAGAAAAACATTCTGCTCTCCAGAATAAAAAAATATGTCTATGTCTGAAAAGAAGCACTTTCCTAGCCAGGCATGGTGATACACCTGTAGTCCCAGCACTCTAGAGGGAGAATCACTCTTAAGTTCAAGGTTAGTCTGAATTTAGTGACACTCTGCCTCAACACAAGCACTTCCAAAAACAAAGGTAGTTAAGTTGTTTATCAGTTAATCATTGGGTAAAATATATTGAGATATCAAGCATTGTTTTGGCAGTTGGAATATACCACTAAACAAAATGGAACAGTTGGAGGAAATACACAATAAATATTAGCCATAAACATATTCTTAATAGTGTTAGAAAGGATCTAGAGGAAAATAAGGCAAAGAAGGAAGATGAAAGTTAGAAGAAGTAAATTTTTAAAACTCCTTTTAAACTGTTTACTAAGGCTAATAACTCACAAATGAAGTAACAGAGGAACAGTTAATTCAGTCTTTCAGTAGTGATGACCTTCTGAAGTTTAGATCTGAGTTCTCTAACGATTTATCTTTTCAACTTGTCTTATATGCAAGTAAGAGTTTTCAGAAGAAATGATTACAAGCAGAACTACACTGATCATTTACTACAGAGCATCTCATTTTCACAGAAAAATATTTGAACTTTTCACACAAAATAGGGAACAAAGGTCTTATCCTTACACAGTTTCACATTTGTTCTTTTTACTGTCCTGGTCAGAAATGGTCAATATTATGTTTGATATCAGTGACACAATGAGACAGGAAAGGTGCCACTTTTGAGTAATGCTGCTTATGAACAAGCAAAACATCACATGCCACAGAAGTAATACTAGAGCAGATGGTTTTTAAATCAGATGCTTTTCATTATGCACTAATGAATCCATAGACATTAGTAAATGTGCTATAATAGAATCCTTGAAGGGAAATTCTTGGAAATTGTATATATATCAGAACAATCTACTCGATTTGAAATATGCAGAGCTATAAATGTTTTGTTTGTTTGTTTGCTTTTTGAGATAAGGTCTCATCTTGTAGTTCAGGCTGGTCCTGAGCTCACTATGCAGCTCAGGCAAGCCTTAAACTCACAACAATCTTCCTGCCTCTGCCTCCCAAGTGCTGGGATTACAGGTGTGAGCCACCACTCCTGGCTCTGTGGTATGTTGTACTGATTGGTGGTGGGCATGCGTCACCAGGCCCAATTGTTGTATGTGATTACCAGGGATTGAACCCAGGCCCTTGTGCTTACAAGGCAGTCGCCAGAGCCACTAAGCTAAATCCTCAGCCCTATAAACGGTATTTTTAAACGTAAGGTGGTAGGGAAATTTCTTCCCAGTATGTCTACTCATAGTGTCATAGCAGTGACAGGTGTAGAAATAATAAGGGCTTTATGGTAAATGTTCACAGGGAACCTTGAGATTCAGGAATTTTTCATTTAGTTTTGTATAGGAGAAAATCACTATTGTCTATAGGTATGAATACCATATTGAATTATGTTTCTAAAAATAAGACCTAATAGAGCTGGCTGTAGTGGTTCATGCCTATGATCTCAGCATTCGGGAGGCAGAGGCAGGAGGATCACTGTGAGTTTGAGGAAAGCATGGGATAAATAGTGACCTCAGGTCCAGCTTGCACTACAAAACAAAACCCTGTCTCAACAAAATAAAACAAATACACAAAAAAAAGAATCTAATAACAAACACTTAAATAGAGTATTTATGTATTCCAGGACCGTTGTAGGAAGTTTATATATATTTAGTAATTTTATCTCCACAGGTTAATGACATATAGTTACTATTAAAATTAGTCCCATCTATATAGCTCTAGAAACTGAATCTCAAAGAAGTTATGTATATGACCAAAGTTATGTAGCTTGAACATATCAAGCCAAAGTTCAAAGCCAGGTCACACACAACATAACTTTTACCATGTTAACTTTTTCTTGTTTTGCCCTACTAGGGATCGAATCCATGGCTTTGCACATACTAGACAAGTGTTTTACCACTGACCTAGGTCTCCAGCCTGTTAACCTTTTCATTCAGGGATGGCAAATCTTAGAGACAGGATGCCCAAACTACAACCTAAAATGCATTTATTTGTCTCCAAGTGCTAGCACTGCAATTAAACCTGCATATCCAGATTTTAGTGTAGAAAAAACAGCTATTATCTGATCCCTAGCTGCTGAAGTGACTTAGCTGGCATATGCCTATGGGGTCACATCTGCCGTATTTTGCCACCATTGTTTTAGTTTGTTTTGAAGCAGGGTCTGGCTGTGTAATTTAGGCTGGTCTTGAGCTCTCTGGGTAACTGAGGGAGAATCTGCTGTGACCCTCGTGCCTCAGCGTCTGGAGTACTGGGTTACAGGTGCACACCACCACACTCAGCTAATCGGTTAGTTTATTGAGGATTGGGTCCTGCCTAGGTTGTGAATGCACCTAGCCTGGCATCAGACTGCCAGTCCTTCTACCCAGCCTTCAGAGTGCTGGGATTACAGTTATGCACCTTTATGCTCTTTCCCATTAGCCAGCTTTAAGTGTGCTCATTATTAGTATTGGTTCCTCAGAAATATTTTCATTTTATAAAACCAAAATTCTGTACCCATTAAATAAGTAACTCCCCATTCTCCCCTTCCTCAGTTCCAGGCAACTACCATTCTACTTTCTGGCTCTGTGAATTTGACTCTTGTAGCTATTTCATGTAAGTGGGATCATAGAATGTTACTCCGAAGTTGTTGTTGGCAAGACCACAGTTAGGAGGGTTTACTGGCATTGCTTTGTAGCCTAAGAGAAAAAGCATAAAAGCAGAAAATTAAATCAGAGTGACTGGATTAAGGCTATATTAGGAATAATTGGGTTCCAAGGAAGAGAAATCTATTCTAACGTAAGTCAACTCTTGGGAAGATTCCAGGAGACAATTTAAAAGGGCAGCCAAGCACTTGTTTTAGCAGCATATATATTAAAATTAGGCCAGGTGTCGTGGTGCATGCCTATAATACCAGGATTCTGGAGGCTGAAGCAGGAGGATGAGTGGGAGTTACAATGCAGCCTGAACTACATGGAAAGGCCTTGCCTCAAAAAAATTAAAAATGAAGTGAGAATGATACAGAGAAGGTTAGCATGGTCCTTCTGCAAAGGATGGCATGCCAATTTGTGAAATGTTGCATATTTTTATTTAGGTAAGCTATTCCCTGTCTAGGTATCTTCCTGAAAAAGTTAAGGATATCTTACTATGAAGATAGTTTATAATACCTGCGTTTATGTCACAAAGTCATAATAACTAAAGCCTAACAAAGTCATAATAACTAAAGCCTAGAAGTGGCCTCTGTGTCCATCAGTAAATGAAGAAAGGAATGATAAATTAGAGTCGTTTGTAGGAAAATGGATACACTTGTGACTATAATATAAATAAATGAAGGCACAGCATTAATATCACATGGCTTCTTAACTCAAAGTATAAATAATTTAAAGAATAAAGGCAAAGATAATACAAAAAGGGGAGATAGAAGTTTGCAAATGGGAAGGGGATCTAGAGATGAGGGAGCAGTAAGAAGAATTAAGATACAGTAAATATATGTACTGACTCCCTCACAGTAAATGTAGCCATGTATAGCAACATGTACTAATAAACTAAAAGTAAAAATAGAAAGACAGCCGAAGACATTAAGTGCAGCTAGATGTTTTGTGTGTTTTGTGTTTTGAAGTATTGAGAGTTGAACCCAGGTTCTTATCCATGCTAGCCTGCACTCTACCACTGACTTATATCCCCAATCCTGCTTATTTATTTATTTATTCATTCATTTAATCTTGGAACAGAATCTCACTGAATTGCTTAGTTTAACCTTGAATTTACAATCCTCCTGCTGGAATTACAGGGATGTAAGGGTCTATGATCTGGCTCTATCATCTTTTCGTAAGACATTATTGTGATATCTGAGTGTAATTTGTTTGTTCATGTTTTTAGTTTAATTTCTCTCTTTACTAATGATGCCTTTTTAATGAATTTATTTGCCATTTGTTTAGTATCTTCTTTGATGAAGCATTTTTAATCTTTTATTTTTAAATTATGTTATGTTCTTATTACTAAGCTTTGAGAGTTCTTAATATGTTCTAGTCTCAAGTGCTTTTATTTTGCCTTATTTTTGAGATGGCGTTTCTCAGAGTTTCCTACAGGCTGGCCTTAAACTTTGGGCTGTCCTCCCGCCTCAGCCTCCCACCACACCATCTAGGTCTAAGTGCGAGCACACTGGCTAGGTATAAGTTCTTTGCTAGACATATGACTTACAAATTTTTCACCAGTCTTTTCCTCTTCCCTTATCTTTTCATTGTCTTGTCAGAAATAAAAGAGCAGATGTTCTTAATTTTGACAAAATTCAGTTCATCAGTGCTTTCTTTAATGAGTTGTGCTTATGGTTTCTTATCTAAAATCTTTGTCTGAACTGGATGTAATGGCACACACCTACAAGCCTAGCACTCAGGATCTCCAGGACTTTGAAGCCAACTTGAGCTATGTAGTGAGTTCAAAGCTAGCCTGAACTGCAGTGAGACCAGGTCTCACAAAAAAAAAAAAAAATAAATAAATAAAATCTTTCTCTAACCTGAGCTTATAAGAATACTTTCTTATATTTTCTTCTAGAAGTTTATAGTTGCAAGTTTCATATTTAGGTCTGTCATCTAGCTTGAATTAAACTTGGCATATAATACAAAGTATGTATTAAAATTGTTTAATTTTGCTTTGGTTTAAGGGTATCCAGGGCTCCAGGACTGTGTGTTAAAAAAACTTCTTTTTGGGCCGGGGATTTAGCTCAATGGTTCCAGTGCCTGTCTTGCAAGCGCAAAGGCCTGGGTTTGATCCCGGTAACCACATACAATACTGGGTGTGGAGACTCAACGCCCAGCAGCAATCACTACCACATACCACAGTGCCAGGCATGGTGGCTCATGCCTGTAATCCCAGCACTCGGGAGGGAGAGGCAGGAGGATTGCTGTGATGTGAGTTGGAGGCTGAGCTTGGGGTCAGCCTGAACTACAAAGCGAGACCCTGTCTCAAAAAAAAAAAAAAAAAAAACCTCCTTTTTTCTATGAAATAGTGCTGCCTTACTGTGTTTTCCCCCAAATCAATTAATTGTCTGCCAATAGATGTGTGCTTCTATAAGTTAGGACCCTGATTAGATTCAGCTAGTCTTTTTTCTTTCTTTTTCCTACTGGGAGTTGAACCCAAGGAATATTGAGCCCCTTCTTTTTTAGATATTAAGACAAGATCTTGCCCAGGCTGACCTAAAACTTAGCATTCTATCTCAGTCTCCCAAATAGCTGGGATTACAGAGATTAAATTTTGCAGTCAGGTGATATAACTTTGATCTTATCTTTCAGAGTTGTTTCACCATTCTTCATACCTTGATTTTCATAGAAATTTTACACCCAGCTTATCTGTCTTTTTTTTTTTTAAGTGTCTTTTGGAATATAATTGGGATTCCATTGAATCTGTCAAATATTTAAGAATTATCATACCTATGTTGTCCTCTAGTCCATGAACACAGACCATCTCCCTTTAGGACTTCAATTTCTCTTAGCAGCCTTTTGCTTTCACATACACATTTTGCACATTTTTTGTCAGTTTTATACCTAAGTCATTCATATTTTGGTGCTAGTAGTTTGTTATTTTGGTGTTATTGTGTGTTTGATTTGCTAGCCTGGGAATGGAATCTAGGGCCTTACTTTGCTAGATGGGCAAGTGCACTTCCATTGAAATGTGGCCTGGCCTGAAATGGATATTTTCAAAATGTAGTTTGAGTGTTTATGATAGGTAAAATTTATTCTCATAAATTGGCTTTTTTATTCTGTAGCCTTCTAATCCATATGTTAGTTCTTATTGGCTGTTTTTAAAGATGCATAGAATTTTATATTATCATGTCACGTTCATATTAAGAATATTTACTTCTGGGGGCCAAGGAGTTAGCTCAGTGGTTCTGGCGCCTGTCTTGCAAGCTCAAGGGCCTTGGTTTGATTCCTCAGTAACCACATACAATACTGGGCATGGAGACTCACCCCAGCAGCAACCAGTACCACATACCACAGTGCCGGGTGTGGTGGCTCACACCTGTAATCCCAGCACTCAGAAGGTAGAGGCAGGAGGATTGCTGTGATGTGAGTTTGAGGCTGAGCTCAGGGCCAGCCTGAACTACAAAAGTGAGACCCTGTTTCAAAAAAAAAAAAAAGAATATTTACTTCTTCCTTTCCATTTTGGATTCCATTTAATTTTTTTTTTTGCCTTTATTGAAATAAAAAAGAACTCCTATATACAGTGTTCACTCATTCGAAGGGACATGAGATATCCTTTTCTTGTTTGTAATCTTAGGAAACATTCAGTTTCCACCATTATATGATGTTAGATGTAGGATGTTCATTGCCTTCCTTTTATCGAATTGAGTCCTGTGTTACTGCTGCTTTACTGATTATTTTATCAGCCATAGACGTTAGACTTTACCAAATGATCTTTGTTCATCTGTATATTGATGTATACTTTTAAAAATTGAGTCTATTGATTGAGGTTCAGGTACTCAACCTTATATTCTTGAACACCATCTGTTAACTTTTCTGTATATATTTGGAGTATATTTGCTTGCCCCATTATATTAGTGATCATATCCAGAGCCTTTGCAATGAACTACATTCTCAGCCCTTCACCCTTTTTACAATTTTGAGACAGTTGCCTGTTCCGAGCTAAAACTTGGGATCTTCGTGCTTCAGCCTCCCAAAGTACTGTGATTACAGTCATGCATCCCCAATCCCAGCTTCTCTTTATTATCTTTGTCACACGGAAAATTCTTTATAAAGATACTGAGTTATTGCTAAATAGAGTCAGAATCTACCATAAATATCCAACCATTTCTTTTACTTATCTAATGTTAGACTTTTAGAATTCTGTTTAGGTTTTTATTCATAAGTTAAAAATTTAGGCTTTTTAAAAAACATAATCTGATTTTTTTTTTTTTAAAGCAGGGTCTCCCTAGTAGTGCAGGCTCTTCTTAAACTCACTATGTCATTCAAGCTGGCCTCAAACTCACAGCAGTATTCCTGCCTCAACCTCCTAGGTGCTGGATTACAGGCATCACACCACCATGTGTAGCCTTTCTTTGTATTTTTATTTTATTTGTATTCCATTTATATCTAATATAGATTATTTCCTTGTTTCTTGTTTGTGTTTGTTTGCCTTTCTGGAGGTTGAATCCAGGGCTTTATGCTAGCTCAGCTAAGCTATGTACCCAGTCCTCAAGAGATTCTTAGACTTAAAAAAAAATGTTATGTTTCACAATATCAACTATATCATTTACAACTTCATTTTCTCATATCAGAGAAAAGATGTGATATTTACACATCTGTGATATATTTGTTTCACTAATGAGGATGTCCTCAAGGCACATGCATTTGAGTATGAATGACTCAGTCTTACCATTTCTAATGGCAGAGTAATACTCCATTCTGTAAAAGAACCACATCTTCTTTATCCATTCTCCAGTTAATGGACATTTTGTTTGTTTCCAAGATTTTATGTGGTGTTGATATTGTGAAATAGAAAATATTTAAAAGGAAAGAGGGTATAGGGGTAAATAATGAGGGGAAAAAGAATATGACTAATGAAAAAAGGAAACAAAGCTTATGTGTATGGGGGAGTTGCAGGGCGGGTGGAAAGGGGAAAAATGAGAATAAAGTTATGTCGTATTCTAGTATAAACTCTCAAAGTTGAATGTGGTGATGATGTATATTCATAATGTACCAATAAATATATAATTTGTTTTTTTAAAATGTTGTGGGGCTGGGGACTTAGCTCAGTGATTCTGGCACCTGCCTTGCAAATGCAAGGGCCAGGGTTCAGTCCCTGGTAACCACATACAATAATGCCAGGTGTGGTGACTCACACCCACTGGCAGTCAGTACACATACCACAATGCCAGGCTCATGCCTGTAATCCCAGCACTTGGGAGGCAGAGACAAGATTGCTGAGTTCGAGGCTGAGTATAAGACCAGCCTGAACTACAAAACAAGACCCTCTCTCAAAAAAAAAAAAAAAAAAAAGGATATGGTGTGCACTTGGTTTGCATTTATTTTGAGTAAATCTGTAAAACTAGAAAAACTGTGTAAAATAATTTTTCAAAATTTTGTACCTAATCTCTCTTTTGGTGCTGGTAGGTGAAGCAAGGGCCTCTCATATGTTAACCATGTGCTCTATGACCAGCTTGTTTCTGGCTCCCAGTTTATATCTCTTCTGTAAATTTTAAGTTTGTAAAAAAATTTTTGTTTTCATTTTCTACTTAGGACTTTGTGGCTTTCTGTTTTAATTATTTTCATAAATCTTTTATTAAGATTGATAATCTAATGTGAATAGTAATAGCACTGACCAAATTATGAGAATTATTACAAATGCTTCATGTAAATTTAACCTCATAACAGTCAGACATTATTTCCATTTTACAAATTAGGAAAGCAAATAAATGATTAAATAATCACCTTCCCAAACTAAACTAAAATTTCACAGAAATCTTTACCCTTCTCTTTTGTCACTAATACTTAATACATCTTTTACTTTTTTGTCATAGTGCTAATTTATTTGGTCTGTTCCTAACATGACACCATGTTGTCCAGTTCTCCAATTTAATATTGTTTTCACCTCCAATTTTAGCCTCCTAACTGTAGCCTCCCTACTATATTTTCGTGAAAAATTTTTTTCAAATATAGTGACTACGTTTAACATGTACTTTTAAATCATCTATAACTGTTGAAAGTTTTGTTTTTGTGGTACTAGGAATTTAATCCACAGAGTACTGAGCCATCCATTATTATTATTGAGACAAGGTCTTATTGTGTATGCTAGGCTGGGCTCTGTCTTGCAACCCAACAGTATCAGACTTCTGAGAGACTGACATTACAGGCACGCATCACTCTGCTCAGCTACCTAAGAGAATTTTCAGAAGTATTGTTTATATCCCACTTTTTATAAGAACTTAATACACTGTATAACACATGAATTATACAATAGGTTTAAACATTAAAGACCAAAAACTTTAAGATAAACAATAATTATTCCCCAAACCTAGGCATAGTGAGTAATAACAATTTAGTATCAAATTTAGTTCTTCTTCCTGATATTTTTGGTATGAATGAGATTTTAGGTCTTGGGAATAGCCCAGATTCATTAATTTTCCTGTTACTGGGTTTGGTATTCTGAAGATATTCCGAAGGCTACTAAATAAAACTGAAACACAGTCCTTTACATATCTTCCTATAGTAAATGGTCAGCAATTTTAGCAGGCAGTGATTTTTAAGGAACAATGAAAAGTACATATTAAGAACTTTGTTTATACAAATTCACTCTTCTATTTCCTACTCTACGTAGCCACTCAAGGTTGTGGAGATATGATCTGTTGTTTTTCAGATGAAGTATGTTGCAGAATGTGAAATTAAAATATTTCTACCCAGTTTTTATTCCATATTTATTGTTTGTTATAAGGGTAAACTATCTAGGGGAAAAATTTGTAATGAGAAAGGTTGAAAAGAGAGATGGGGCCCATGTACTCATATTGTGAAGGCTCATAAATTTGGCATGAATCATATTCAGCAAACAGTTACTAAAGACTTTTTGATCATGGTAGTGATATGAAAATGATCTTTTAGGAAGTCAGATTCTTTTAGTAGTATATAGAAAGATTATCTGAAAGGCAGAGACATCAGGAAATCATTTCATAGCCTCTCGCAGTAATCCATATACTATTGATTTTTGAGTTGGAGATTGATTGCTCTAATCTGTTGCATAAAGAGCCCTGGCTTTATCTGGTTTCTCTGAAATTTTCTTCCTTCTTACCCTTTGTCAAGAGCCTTGGGAGCAGAGAGCCTGGATTCCAGTCTCAGTTCTGCCCCTTCTTTGTTGTGTGTCATTAGCAGTTTGTTTAATTTCCCAGTTTATTTGTTTCCTTCTTATTCGGTGTGGGAAATAATGATAGTTCCACCACCTGAGATGGTTAGAGTTTAATGGGTAAAGATATGAAGTACTTTTTTTTTTTTTATTAGCACATGCTGTAGTACAGAATGTCTACATTCCTTTGTGAAATACTTTTAAAACACTGGGACCCGGTAAGCGCTATGGAAAGGTTGCTGTCTGTAGTTTTCAGTTTACTTTTTCCTTCTGGGAAGTCTGGGCTCCACACTTGTCTGTGTTGTTTTAGATTCCTGTGCTTCTTTCACTGTGTTGTCAATGCTGAGTGGGCTGTTTGACCAGCACATAGTAACTACTCAAATATTTGTTGTCTCGCACACACAGTTCAAATAGAAAGCTAAAACTGACTACAGGGTGGGGAAATGACATCTGCAGTTGAATACAGCCCTTTACCTTTGCCTGGAAAGTGAGAAAGTGTCCAAGGGGCATAGTTGATTTCCAGGCTGGACCATAACCTTGTGATCCATTTTAATGTGGAACCTTGGAGATGTAAATTTTTCTTGAAGTTCTTTGTTGTTCTGCCTTAATTGAAACTTCAGCTTCAAGGGAAAAAAGAACCCTTGATTTAAAGATGGATTCAAAGCCCAATGTGATAGATATTGTGTATCTGTAATCACAGCTGCTCCAGAGGCTAAGGCAGGATGGCCAGCCAGAGCATCTTGGTAAGACCGCCTCAAAATGAGAAGGGTTGGGAATGTGGCTTAGCACTAAGATGTCTGCTAGTACGTGTGAGCCCTGGGCTCAATCCCTAGTATCACAAAGAAAGAATAAATAAGTAAATAAAAAGATTTATTCAAAAGGTGCTAATCATGAGGCTCTTGACCTGGGCATAAAAACTAGAGGACCAACGATGGCCTTCATAGTAGGTGAGTCAACAATAAGGGTCAAGGAGGGCTGGGGAGTTAGCTCAGTGGTTCCAGTGCCTGTCTTGCAAGCTAAAGGACCTGGATTTGATCCCCGATAACCACATACCATACTGGGCGTGGAGACTCACGCCCAGCAGCAACCAGTACCACATACCACAGTGCCGGGCGTGGTGGCTCACGCCTGTCATCCCAGCACTCGGGTGGCAGAGGCAGGAGGATTACTGTGATGTGAGTTGGAGGCTGAGCTCAGGACCAGCCTGAACCACAAATGTGAGACCCTGTCTCAAAAAGCCTAAAACAAAACAAAATAAAACAAAACAGTAAGGGTCAAGGAGACCATCAGATGACAAGTGATTCATATATTGCAACCACGAAACCTGGCCATTTGCAGGAAAATGGAATGAACCAGAGACTATCATGCTTCATGAAATAGGCCAGACTCAGAAAGTTAAGTAGCACACATTTTCTCTTACATGAGAAATGTTAAAAGTGAGTAAAATAAATGGGCGGTAGCAAGAAACTAGAAGGTAGACTTTTAGAGATGGGGAGTGGGATCAGGGAAGAGAGGAGGAAAAGAGGTTTAAGAGGATTGAAAATAATTGAAATGTTATATGCATTGTACTCATAAATCCAAAATGAACCTCACTATTCTGTATTATTAACATGCACCGATAAAGTACAAAAATACTCATGATATCTGGCATAGTAAAAACATTTTTTTAAAAGTGGCTAATTGGCCACTACCAAGTGGAAAGGAAGACTGACTGGGGTTCTAGTGTTTGTACAAAAAAGTGAGGCTGATGGTGGCCAAGTCAGGACCTGTCAAGGGACCCTGCAGCTGAGTATCAGCAAAATCTTGGTATGAGCAAAGCCTTGTACTGTGTCCAGTCCCAGCTACTTGGGAGACTCAGGCAGGAGCATGGCTTGAGTCCAGCAGTTCAAGGCCCATCTGGGTAACAAAGTGAGACCCCCCCCCACCATCTTTAAAGGAAATAAGGAGCCTTTGTATTAAAACATTGCCATTATTAACAGTTACTTATCATCTGCTGTGTGGCAGATAAAATGCTTTTTTTTTTTTTTGGTAGAAAATGTCAAACTTCGTTTCATATGCCTAAGGATAGGTAGTTAAATACATTACAAAGTATCCTTATAAACTTAACATCAACCTTATTTTTTTTTTTCATATCTGAAATGTCTTTTTTTTTTTAGAAAGTAAATTCTAGAAAGGGTAAAAAATATCACAAGGCATATGTGTAGACGTAGTTATAGTTAGTCATTCCAAGCATTCAAGTAAGAATATGGCAATGTAAATATCCAAAAGACATGACTTTTTGTTTGTTTCCAAATAAAACATGTAAGTCATTCCTAACTAATGTGAGCTATATAGCAATTCCTAGATAGGGAAGAAGCAGTTAACCTTTGAAAGTTTGGAAAGCTTTTTCCTTAATTAATTACATTAGGTCATTTGCCATTTGTCAAAATCAAATTATTTTAAATACAGATAAAAAATACTACATGGGCCCACTGTTGACAGACTGCATGTTGCAAGTTAACTCTGGAATAAGATTTTGCCACAAAACTTAGAAATAAGGAGGTTGAGGTGGCTCTGGACTGTTTAGTAGTTATTTTCTCTGCTAACTACTCCTTTCTAAGTTGGATGAAGCAATATGGTATGTTGTTAAGGGGAATAACTCGGTGGCTGTTGTTAAGGGTAATAAAAAAGTGACATGGGCTCTGAGAAAATCTCAGTATCTGGTAGAAGATAGAATGGTAGAATGGTATAATGGTATCTGGTAGAACATATAATGATAATTAGATTGATTACATGTAAGTTTCCCTAAATTTATATCCATATAAACTATGTGAGAACACAGCCTTTCTTTTTTGGCTAGCAGATAGTAGTTGTTCAACAAATATTTACAGAATAAATGTGTTTGACCTTTTCCAGTTTAATATGTGGCTTCACAGATATCTCCCTTAATATTCCACCTACCCCTCCTGTTTACCCTTTCTATGATGTAAAGAAAATGAATAATATACTCCAATAGTTATAGTATAACATAAGTGAGAAGAAAATGAGTTAAATAGAAGTTCAAAAGACCAAGCGGTAGAAGGAAATAGGAGCTTCTGACCCACATCCTATGCCCGATGAGTTGTTATAACTCTCCGTGGTCTGGAGTAACCACATACTTGCCCTCCTCCTTCTTGTCTCCTGATTCGTTTTTTGGCTTTTTGCAGTGTATCAGTTACTACTGTATCTAGATAGCATTTGTTAGCCTGGGAGAAGGGGGCGGCTCATGCCGGTAATCCCAGCACTCAGGAGGTACAGGCTGGAGGATTGCCATGAGTTCAGGGCTAGCCTGAACTACAAAGCCGACGCCCTGTCTCAAAAAAAAGATAACATTTGTTAATTTCTTGTTATATTTGTCTCTTACTCAGAATTATTTTCTTTTCCTGCAAATAGACCTTTTTGGTATTCATTATTTTGTTTGTGGTACTGGGGAATTGAACTCAGGGCCTTCGCACTGAAGTTTATTCCCAGCCCTCCCCATCCTTGTTTTTTCTTTTCTTTTTTTTTTTTTTTTTTTAGGTTTTTGGAGACAGGGTCTCGCTTTGTGGTTCAGGCTGGCCCTGAGCTCAGCCTCAAACTCACATCACAATCCTCCTGCCTCTGCCTCCCGAGTGCTGGGATTACAGGCGTGAGCCACCACGCCCGGCTCTGTGGTATGTGGTGCTGGTTGCTGCTGAGTGTGGGTCTCCACACCCAGTATTGTTATGTGGTTACCGGGGAATCGAACCCGGGTCCTTGCGCTTGCGAGACAGGCGCTGGAACCACTGAGCTAACTCCCCGCCCCCCCCTTTTTTTTTTTTTTAAGGTTTTTTGAGAGAGGGTCTCACTTTGTGGTTCAGGCTGGCGCTGAGCTCAGCCTCAAACTCACATCACAGCGATCTTCCTGCCTCTGCCTCCCAAGTGCTGGGATTACAGGCGTGAGCCACCACGCCCGGCACTGTGGTATGCATTGCTGATTGCTGCTGGGTGTGAGTCTCTACACCCCGTATTGTTATGTGGTTACCGGGGATCGAACCGCGGTCCTTGCACTTGCAAGACAGGCACTGGAACCACTGAGCTATATCCCCGGCCCCCTTGGTTTTTTTTTCAATACCAGGAATCAAACCCAGAACCTTGTGCTTCTAAGTAGGCACGGTACCACTTGAGCTCAATCCTTGGCTCTCTCCCCCAGTTTTTGGGGTTTTTTTTTAAATCTTTATTGGTACATTAAATATACACATCATGATTGCACTCCATAATGGGGATTTGTACCAGTATAAGACACAACTTAATTCTCATTTTTTGCCATAGCCCTACCCACCCTACCACCCCCCATATACATAAAATTTGTTTCCTTACTTTTTTGTTTCTCCCCCAGTTTTTAAGACAGTCTCACTAAGTTGCCAAGTTAGTTGTCCAGGCTGAGCTCCAACTTGTGATCCCCTTGGACTCAGCCTCTCAAGAGTCCTGAAATTACAGGCACATACCTCCAGCCCCACTTGGACTCATTTTATATTCTAACATTGAAAACCTCGGCTTTTCTTTCTGTCAGGGTTTTCTTATATTTTCTTAACCCCTGTCCATTCACATTGTGTATAAGCATATGTTTGGAGGAGGCAGGACAGAAATGAAAAGATTCCAAAGTGACATACTTGATAAAGGAAATAAATAAATGATGATCATGAAGAAAAAATTGACAGAACTTTTTAAAAAAAAACATATTAGTGAGGATTGAACCCAGGGATACTGTACCACTGAGCTACATCATCAGCTCTTATCTTTTACACAGGATCTCACTGTGTTGCCCAAGCTGAACTCAAACTGCCTAACCTCTTGTCTCAACCTCCTGACTGGGTAGAACTATAGGCATGTGTAGCACATCCAACTGCCAGGACTGCTTACCTGACTAGATGAGAGGGACAAGAAATAAACAGATCAAATAAGGACAAAATCCACAGAATGTGTATTTTAAGTGCTATACCTCCTCCATAATTTTTTCATTAAATTTTGGTGGGTTTGTTGGAGTTACATGAATCTGTAAACTTTAACAGAAAAAAACAACATATTAGATGTTGAACATGTTTAATGTCACTAATTCTTTTTCTTAAAAATCTTCTACTAACTCACCAAATTAGGATGTAATCCAAATTATTTTACCAAGGCCCAAAACTACAGTTATCTGTTTTTTGGGGTGTGTGTGTGTGTGTGTGTGTGTGTGTGTGTGTGTGTGCGCGCGTGTATGTGTTTTGCAGTACTAGGGATCAAACATTGTCCTTGCAAGGCCGGCAGCAGTGCCACTGAGCTAAATCCCTGGCCCTAGTCCAGTGTATCTGCCTGTGACTGCCCATGTGACTGGTGTTACCACTGTTACCGTACATATATTGACCACTAAGACCTTTTATCTTATCTTGCCTCAGTCTTTGTACTTGCTGGTCCCTTGGCCTGCTTGCTCCCTGGTGTACACATGTGTCAACACTTTTAGATTCCCTTATCAGAAGTGGTACTTTTATTTTTACAGTAACACTCTTTTCTGACATTGCCACACTTGCTTTCTTGACAGTTTTTTTCTCCCCCGAGTTCTGGGGATTGAACAGAGGGCTTTTGCACTGAGCTGTTCCTCCCTACTCTTTGTATTTTTTACAGTCTTCAGACAGGTTCTCAGTAAGTTGCCCATCCTGGGCTCCTCGTGCCTCAGCCTCTCAGTGTGCTAGAAGTATAAACATGTGCCATCACACCTGACTGTCCATCTTTCTCATCTAGAGAAGTCTTTGTGAAGGGGTTCCTTGTCCCTTTGCTGACTACAAAAGGCCCATTGCCTAACTTTTTTATGTTTCAGTTTAATACTGCAAAGTAAAATAGCATTTTCACTTCAAAAAATACATTACCTTTTTTTAAGGAGGGTACCAGGAATTGAACTCAGGCCCTGTGTTTCCAAGGTAGGCACCGTACTACTTGAGCTAAATCCCCAGCCCTTACATTACCTTTTAAATTTTCATCAAAACTTAAAGTTTCTGTATTTTCTCTTTTTATTAATGTAAAAAAATTTATATGAACAGTTTTCATTTTTTACTTTTTTCCTTAATCTGTAGAGAAAAATTTATGATTACCAAGGGATTATGGCCAAAAACCTATCCTGAGTAACAGATTAGTTTTAACTTTGTTTCCTTTCCTCAGAGGACCAGAGACTGAACATTGCTAGAGTGGGTTATTATGGGGATGGAAGTCATCTAGTTACTCTTCAGAGTAGACTGAGCGCATGCTGTCTGTTAGCTACCTTGAAAATAGGGGTTCACATTTCAGTAAGACTGGGGGTAGACCTCTAGCTGCCTGTGAAAATTTTGATACTATGTTTCATAATATACCATCTGATATTGAAATCAACTTTTTGAGTTTTACAAGACTTCACACTTCAGAACTACCCCATCCTATAGTAAAATCTAGTATTTCATCTCAGTTTTTTCATTATTCAAGGTCTATTTTAATAAAACATCAAATATAAGCCTATTTTTTCAGCTCAATCTGTTGCCAAGGACTTTGATCAGTGTTGACCTCGAAGCTTGGCATATGCATGTCAGTTATTCTAGCTGTCCAGGAGACTGTAAAGGAAGATAAGAGCATCAGAGTTTGAGATTAGCCTGACAAGATAGTCTCATTCATAGACAGATGCCTCCAAATAAGTGCAAAATTCTATTCACTAAAAATTAGTAAGAGCCGGAGATTTAGCTCAGTGGTTCCGAAGCCTGCTTTGCAAACTCAAGGTCCCTAGTTCAATCCCCGGTAACCACATACAACAGTGCCGGGTGTGGTGACTCATGAGTATAATCCCAGTACTCAGGAGGCAGAGGCAGGAGGATTGCTCTGAGTTAGAGGTTTGCCTGGGTTACATAGCTCAGGGCCAGCCTGAACTACAAAGCGAGAGACCCTGTCTCAAAAAAAAATTAGTAATAATCACTTATTTGTTTTGAGTGTCTTCAAATGTAACTATATCAGGGAATGGTCTATTTTGGTGATATACCAACATACTTTTTTGGGGAGCTGTGGTACTGGGAACTAAACTCAGGACCTTGTACTTGCCTGGCAGGCACGGTGCCACTAAGCTAAATCCCAGCCCTCTCACAACAGTTGTGACAAATGGATGATAATTGTCCTCATTTTACATTTGGAGAAGCTGGTTTAGAAATATTTACATCCCATGGCTGGGCATGGTGGCACATGCCTCTAATCCCAGCACTTGAAAGGCTGAAGCCCAACTTTGAGGACAGCCTAGATTACACAGTGAGTTCAAGGGTGACCTTTGAGGCCAGCCTAGATTACACAGTGAATTCAAGTGAGACCACATTATGTGTCTCCCCCACCAAAAAATTTCTTCCTCAAGAACTCATACCCACAATAGAAAATAGCAAAAGCTGATTTACCACCTAGATCTGTATGACTTCAAAGCTGGCCATATCACTACCAGGCCAGCTGCCTGTATCACTGAAGGAGATGGAAGCACCCACATGGGCTGATACAGGCTGGAGTTTTGCCTGAGCTAAATTTATATACCTATCCTAAACTTCTCAAATTTTATGGTGCTGGAAAAATAGTAGTATTTTACAGTTTTTGTCTATTTCATAAGGTATTTATTGTCATAAGGTCTAACCTAAGTTCAGAATTCAGAGGCAGAAGTCAGCAAACATTTTAATATCAGGAGCAGCTTTGTGTGTACTTGTGTGTCTAGAGAAGGAGCACTTAATCTGCAAAGTAAGAGGTGAGGCCACTTCTAAGATCTAAGTATGTAAAGCAAGAGGGGGTGACATACACTTATAAAAGAGATGATAACTTCACAAAACAGTACAGGAGCTAAATGTGTGGTTTCAAGATAATGCCCTTGTAGCTGAGAGAAAAATGAATGATTTTGGCCAGAAACTGTTCCTTGTGTAATCTACATTAGTGCAAGGAAATCACAGCAAGCGATTTGTGTGTACTGGGCGTTCTGTCCGTGCTTCTTTGGTCCTAAATTGAAGGGATGCTATAAGGCAGTGTTAATATTCAGGAGCTGAGAACAGATTTTGAATTCATAGCCACCCTTTAAGTGAAGAGTTTTATTTTAAGGTATACTGATGTCCATCTTGAGAATTGATTATCCTTGGTGTCATATTCACAAGCACAAGTAGGATCTGTGTATTTCTTATTTCTTCTAAAGAGGTATGGATTTCAGTCTGTAGGATCTAGGTGAATTGAGTGGCTATCTGAAGAGCTTACCACACTCGGCCACCTCCTTTCATTCGCTTATATGACAGAATGACAAAGCCTTGGAGCTGTTGGTGGCATGTTGCTCTGTAATATACCTTCTTACACACTGATGTTTTGCAGGTTTTTCATTGTTGTTTAATTCTTTGGTGCTAGGAATTGAACTCAAGATCTTATGCCTGGTAAATAAATGTTCTACCAAAGAGTCACGTCCTCAGTAATTGATTTTGTTTTGCTTATCTTCAAGTGCTTATTCCTTTACTAAGATAAAGTAAGTACTTGACCAACAATTTACAAAATTGTTTCATATTTACACTTCACATTTGCTTATGCAAGAATGCCTGGCAAGTTATATAGGCATTCTAGTAAATGAATTTATTGTTACTTAAGCTAGAAACACTGACAGGAGAATGGAACACCATCAAGATCAGAGTTCATGAAAGCCTTTGAGTCACTGCTATGGTGGCTCTTATGTGTGAAGAGAATCAAGATAGGAACATTACTAGAATTAAGTGTCTTTAATATTGGGATAAGTTTATTTTGTTTCTTGTTTGAGACAAGGTCTTGAGTGTAGTAGAGGCTGGCCTAGATCTTCCTCAGACTGACCTGAAACTTGTAATTCTTCTGTCTTGACCACCTAAAAACCTGAAATTATGGGCATGTGCCACCATCCTCAGCCTAGTTTTGTTTTTATATTCCTTAAATGAGGCTGCACATGGTAGTGCATGCCTATAATCCCAGCTTCGTAGAAGGCTGAGGGTTGTGGATTCAAGGCCAACTTGGTAGTTTAGGCAGACCCCCTCAGGGAATGAATGAGTGAGTGAACGGGCTAGAGGTAGCTTGACATTCCCTGGGTTTACTCCCAAGTACAGAGGGGAGAAATTCATCATGAGTTTCATTAAAGTAAGGCAGTGAGTACTTAACCTTAACTTACATGTTTATTTAAGAGGACTTTTTGTTTGATGTTTTTTTATTTGTACCTCCCGTAGTGGCCTGGCCCTAGAAAAATAAGTAAATATATCAGTGGCCTCCATTTGATTTGTGAGAACAGTGGACCTAGTTTTATAGGTATTTTACAGAAGATTGTTATAAGTGGTTCAGTGTATGTATGAATGAAAACATAACAGAGTAGGAGGCCATGATAGGAAGAGACTGGTAAGAGAAGTTCTAGGTATTGGAAACCCAGTTAGTTAAACACATGTAATTAGGATTATTTATTCACAATCTGTGAGGGAAGCATAGAAGAGATGGGAAAGCTTTTAGAGTTGGTGGGTCTTCAGGTGTGAGAAATAATATTCTTCCAGTTTTACCATGACTGAGCCTAATTACAGCCCACTGTTTGAGTTGCTTTTGAGAGCTAGTGGAGAAAAACTGTTACCTCCAAAGAGTCCGTATCTCAGGTCTGCTGGAGGCAGCCCCATCATGCAGGGCACGGATGGTATCTCTTGGCAGGCAGCCTCAAGCTGTTGACAACACAGAAGCCTCTGGCGATAAGCTTGGCAAATCTGTCTCCCAGGAAGAGTTAAACATCAGAAACTGGAACATACAGATTTTCCCTGTTAAGCAGTTTGAAAGGAATAGAGCTGAAAAGGAATTTGCTAAGTAGAATTACGAAAACATACATAAGTTTAACATATTTTGAAATATTTTAAGGCAGCCTTTTTTACACTGTGTATTCTTTCTTTCTTTTTTTTTTTTTTTAGGTTTTTTTGAGACAGGGTCTCGCTTTGTGGTTCAGGCTGGCCCTGAGCTCAGCCTCAAACTCACATCACAATCCTCCTGCCTCTGCCTCCCGAGTGCTGGGATTACAGGCGTGAGCCACCACGCCCGGCACTGTGGTATGTGGTACTGGTTGCTGCTGGGTGTGGGTCTCCA
>PVIR01009532.1:0-25163 GCA_004026965.1 Petromus typicus | reverse complement strand
CACTGTGTATTCTTTCAGTGGGAATAGTACAGCACCTGTAAAGAACCTCACATGCGTCTAAAACAGTTACCCAGAAGACAGCTTTTCAGATTTGATAGGCCAGTTATGTTGTGCTAAGGTGTTTTTTATTTGTGAACAGTTTTAAACAATTTCATATTTAAAAAACAGCAGAACTGATCACCTACCACCTAGATTCAGTAATGCCATATTTGTTTTATCTGTCGTGTGTATTTATTGATTTGTTTTGCCAAATAGTTTGAGAGTTTGTGACATTATGATGTTTTTCTAGTAGGAATTGAATCCAGGAGCTTTCTGCCACAGAGTTACTTCCTCAGCCCTTTTGTTGTTTTTTTTAACACAGGGGCCCATGGCTGGGGATTTAGCTCATTGGTTCTGGCACCTGCCTTGCAAGCACAAGGTTCTGAGTTCAATCCTCAGTATCCAAAAAAAAAAAAAAAGTCTCTCTAAGTTGCCCAAGTGGGACTTGAGATCCTCCTGCTTCAACTGCTCTCAGTATTGGGATTCTAGGTGTACACCACCACGCCCAGCTCTCTCCTGAGTGTCTTTTATGTGAATCTGTAAAGGATGAGAGATTTGCTTACCATTATTATACTATATAATAATATTATCTATGTGTAGCAAGATGTTTTATTTAGTCACTAAATTTTCATTTTTTTCTCTCAGTAACCCTTATCACTCAAGGCTTAATTCATGTTGTCATTTTGCCATGAGTCTGATGACCAGCAGCAGCTAATGAAGTGGTTTGAATGTTCAGACTGTTTTTAATCCAGGGAGCTAGAGAGCAGTGATTCTGAATTTGGACTGCACATTACAATAATTTGGGGAACTTTTAAAAATCTAATTCCCTTGTAAACACAGACCGTGTAAATCAGAATTTCCTGGCATGGGGGACCCAGGCATCATTAGGTGCCTATTTGAAGTTGGTAGTTGAAGTTTTCTTGGCTATTCGCATGTGTGATCATGACTGAGAATCACTGTGCTGGGTCATAGTAGTCTTCACTGAGAGCTTTCCGGGTGTGGAGAGCCTATCAGAACAAAGGTGAAGATGGTTTGCCAAGGTGTTTGGGTTTTTCCTTTTTCTTTCAATAAATATATACTGAGCAAACATGTACAGAACATCTGCCGAGTGTAACACACTGAGCCAGGTTCCATTCATATTGAATATGTTAACTGTGGTACACTGCGAAAACCAGAGACTTCAAGGTCAGAAAGTTGAGTTAAATTTTGGCTTTGTTGAAACAAGTTGTATGATTGTTAACTGAGTCCTAAACCTCTCTGAGAATTTAATTTGACCTGTGTTACCTTTCAGATGTTGTTTTAACCAGTCTTACTCTTTTTCTGGCCCAGCTACACCAGCTGCTTTTCTGTTCTTCAGATATATGAAGCTTGTTTGTACTTTGGAATTACTTTTACTAGCTTTTCACACCTCTGCCCCACTCCCTCGCTCATAGGATGACCATTTCTAGTTCAGATTTCAGGTTAAATTTCATCTCCTCCATGAGGCTTCTTCCCTCAGTTGCCTAAAGTAATGTCCCAGATAACCCATATCATAATGTAGTGTTTGACACTCATCTTATCCTATATGCTTTCTTGATTTTTGTTTTGTAGTCTCCCTTCCTCTACAGTGTAAGAATACCATAAAAAGTGGGGTGTCACCTGTTTTATTTCTCTTATTCCCAGTAATAATAGGAATATTCAGGACCAGTGGTAGATATGTACTAAGTATGTGTTAAATTAATGAGTGAGTAAGATGGTAATAGTGGTCCTGTCTCATGTTAGAGATAGCTTATGAAAAGCTCCCAGGGAAAACCTTCTTTCAATTCTGCACATGCTCTTTCCCCTAGGTGCATCTTTTCTTATAAATGAATGCTAAAAACCAAAGCCTTTGCTTGTGCTTAGAGAATCCATGCAGGTGGAGGGTACTTCTGCTGAATATGTAAAAAAGATGTGTCTACGCTCAGGAATCCTCTCCCCAGACTGGAGTTACAGAGTTGTTTTTTGCTTTCAGTCACTGTCCTTGTGAAAAACCATCAGTAGTTATTGTGCTGCCTTAGCACTTCTCCCTCTGAACAAGAGCTTGTGTCTGACCTTTAGATAATGCTGGAGGAGTAGATTGTATGGTGAAGCCTTTGTATGTTCACAAAGGCTGACCTGACTGCGCGCCATGAGCGAAGCAGCATTAACTGGCTAGTTCCATTTCTCTCTGTACTGTCTTTTTCTAGCCAGACAGCAAATGCAGTAGATGCACACAGAATGTTTTTTTTTTTTTTTTTTTTCCTCTTGGTGTTTTGGGGTTTTTTGTTTTGTTTTGTTTCTTTTTAATTTTTTAAGACAGAGTCTCACTTTATAGTCCAGGCTGGCTTTGAACTCACTAGGTAGTTCAGGCTGGCCTCATACTTGCAGTCTTCTGCCTCAGCCTCCCAGGTGCTGGGATTACAGGTGTAAGCCACCATGCCCTGCTTCTGGTGTATTTTTAAAGTTTTAATTTGAAGCTCTTATACTTTGTGCCAGGCATTGAATGCTTAAGTCATACCTCCCAATTTCTCTTTGAGGAAGGAGCTATTTAATCTCTTTTCATATATGAATGCAGAGAGTTTTAGCAGTTAAGAAATTTGCCCTAGTTGGTGATTTATGGAATCAGAATTAAAGTCCAGGTATTCTGACTTTATATTCCTCAGTTTTAACCATACCATATCAATGATATCTTATCTTGTATCATTTTGACTTTTCAATATCTCTATAAAAGACATTTGAGACATGTATTTTCTACATCTATAAATATATAGGTACATAATGGCATACAGTTATATAAGACAACATAAATTTATGTCTGAAAGCAATCACTATCAGGAAATTTCTGACCACCTTGCTCATAAGCCACATTGTATTCAGTCAAGATGTTAAAGAATCACAGCAGTATCATTGTTTGACCATGTGTGCTGCTGGATGTGCCTGGGAAGTGAGGTCAGTTTTCTGGACTCCACTGTTCTTTAAGCCATCTGATTTTTTTTTTTTTTTTTTTTTTTAGGTTTTTTTGAGACAGGGTCTCGCTTTGTGGTTCAGGCTGGCCCTGAGCTCAGCCTCCAACTCACATCACAGCAATCCTCCTGCCTCTGCCTCCCGTAAGCCATCTGATTATTTTTTGATGGCTCTGGTGTCTACGTGGATTCTGGACTGTTGTCTTTTGTGAAAGATCTGGATGTGTATGGTTTAATGCTAAAAGCTTATGCGATGCAGAACTAAAATGAGTTAATGCCCATTATTTACCTGTTGCATTTTATGGTGCCAATAAAATTAACTCAGAATTGTAGGAAATCATTAGAGTTTTTTTTTTTTTTTACCATGGTTAAGTTTAAAAGTAACACCGGAAAAGCACCTCTGTGCCACTCCCTGAAGGTGGCTTCTTTCCATACATCAATACAACTTGTGTATGGTCTGCAAGGCTATTCTTTTTTAAATTTAAAAATAGTTCATTGACAATTTAAGTTATATATATATATATTTTTCACATTATACATGGTGATTTGATGTTCAGTGATTACAGTAATTAAATTAAGTACCATATCCATCACCAACCCATAGTTACGTTTGGGTGGAGGGCATGGACAGGTGAATGAAGACACTTATAAGCTGTTTTCTTAGCCAATTTTAGATGAATAGTACAGCATTTTCATTTTTGCAAATTAATTATTTTCAAATTTATGGTATTGAGTATAATTTAAATGATTCTCACATACTGGAGAAGGTGAAATTTAAGGAAAAATCAATGTGGTTATAATAAATGTTTTATCTTTTATATCAAATTAAATTTCCTAATCCTGTATGTTGGGATCATTGATCACTTTGTTTCTTTAAACATTTATGAATGACTATCACTCTCTCATATATCATGTACCTCACCATAGAGCCCTATGTCAGAGTTTTCCATTTGGTTTTGGTGTCCTTACTGTCCTTGTTTGTCACTTAGTTTCTAACATACTGTGTCTCAGTAAGTTTTTCCACAGCACACCTAGGCCAAAAAAATATATGTAATGGCTTTAGTTATTAGTTATTAAGTCCAAACAACTTAATTATATAAAAGTCTACATAAAAGTCATTGATTAAAATAATTCCCGTAAGTGAAAAGAAAAATGTTATCTCATTTTTAGCCAACCACAGTAGTTTACCAGTGAGGTGTGTGTAGCTATTGGGAATGCACAGTTTCTCCTGTTAGGACTCCAGTTGGGTACCGCCACTCCTGTTTCTCATGCTACATGAATTTTCATGTAGTACTTATTCAGTCACAACAGCTGTTGCAAACCCAGTTTGTGGAGATACAACATCATCAGAAGTAATGTAGAATGATCTAATATTTAAACTGTGACTTACCTTGAGCTAGAAATTTATGTGGTATTTGACAAGTGATGAGCTGTGAAATCTGACTCAGGAATTTAAGATACTCAGTGGTGCCCTTTTGAGGTTCCTGGCTATTCTGGAGTACCTGCGTGTATAATTGTTAACCATAATACCTTGCAGAAAAAAATAGCCCCTATATGTCTGATTTTATTTTGACCTTGCCCTCCTCCCAAATCAAACTGTACTCCAGATTCCTAAGCAGCAGGCTCTAGAACTAAAGCCCCCTTTTCTAAACATGGTATCCATCTTATCTCATATTCACTTTTCCTTCTCAATCATCTTTCCCTTTTTCTTCCAAACTGTTTGTTTTTCCTAAGCTTTACTTTAAGAGGTCAAACCTCATTTGAGAGCTCACTCTTTAGACTTAAATACCACAGTGCATTTTCTTATTTACTCTAGTAGGCTAAAAAAAATAAGCCTGCAATTCAGGTGTTATAGTGCACACCTATAATCCTAGCATTCAGGAGGCTGAGGCAAGAGGATTGCTACAAGTTTAAGGTCAGCCTGAACTACATAGTGAGACCTTGTCTCAAAAAAAGAAAGAAAAAAGAGCAAGGCATGTCCACAGATGCCCATCAGCCTAGCACTTGACAGGCTGGCACAGGAGGATTGTCAGGAGCTGGAGGCCAGCCTGAATTACATAGTGAGTATAAGACCATCCTAGACTACATTGCAAGATCATGTCTCAAAGACAAAGAGCCAGGCTGGGGATTTAGCTCAGTGGTTCTGGCACCTGCTTTGTAAGCCCAAGGGCCCGGGTTTGAACCCAGTAACCACATACAACAGTGCCCTAGGTGATGACACATGCCCACCAGCAATCAGTACCACATACCACAGTGCTGGCTGTGGTGGCTCATGTCTGTAATCCCAGCTCTCGGGAGGCAGAGGCAAGAGGATTGCTGAGTTCAAAGCTGAGTTCAGGACCAGCTTGTTCTACAAAGCAAGACCCCCTCTCAAAAAACAAAAAGAGCCGCTCCAAATCCACATCCTAATCCCTGAAATCCATGAAAGCTGCCTTGTAAAGAAAAAAGTGTCTTTGCAGGTGTGATTAAGGGTTTTGAAACAGATAATTCTGATGTGTTCTAAATATAAAAAAGAGAACCGAAAAGCCAAGAGGGAGGCAGAATATTTAAAGTCAAATGGGAAAAGTGATCTGAAGATGGAATAAAGAGAAGTTTGAAGGAGTTGGTTTTGAAGAATGGAGCCACAAGCCAAGGATGCTGGCAGAAGCTACAAGAGTCAAGGAACAGATTCTCCTAGATCTCCACAGGGTATGGCCCTGCTAACATTTTATTTCAGTCCAGTGAGAACTGGTTTTGAACTGCTATCCTCCATTGCTGTGAAAATACATTTCTTATGTTGTAAGCTTCCAAGTTTGTGATAGTTTGTTATAGTAGTCACAGGAAACTCAGTCATTTTCTGTTGTTATAAAAGAATGCTGGATACTGGCTAATTCATAAAAAGGAAAAGAGGATTATTTAGTTAGTTGTCCAAGATTAGGCTAAAGTCCAAGATTAGGCTGGTGTATCTGGCCAGAATAAGATAGCCATCCACTTTCTCAGTAACTAATCTAGTTTCTCTCACTCCTGTGAGACAGCTTTGATCTAACATCTCCTAACCCTGCCGTGGTGAGGAATTTACCTCAGCATGACTTAGGGTAATGACAAGCTATATTCATGCTGCACTATTTATCTTCTAGATTAGTGAGTATTGTACATTAAATATGGCATATCTTACCTATTTATTCTTGTTAGAACTAAACTCCAGGAGGTGAATTTATGTGCCTTGACAAAAATTTTCTTAGGAGATTGAGCTTCTTGAAAGAATAAATGTGTCTAATTTGTTAGTCTATCATTTACATATTCATTCAACAACAGCAACAACAACAAAAAAACCTTTTTCCAGTATGCAAGATTGAGCCAGCGCTTCCACGCTGAGCTACATTTATCTCTCCCCATTTCCTCTGGCTTTCCTTTGAAACAATCTCACTATATAATCCAGGCTGGCCTTGAACTCCAACTACTGATCCTTCTGCCTCAGCCTTCCAAGTACTGTGATGACAGGCATGTGCCACCACAATTGGCTTCTTTTTAAATTTTTTACGTAGAGACAGAATCTTGCTAAATGCTGTCGTCTCCAGCAGTTCTGGGATGACCAGCATGTGCCACCATGCTTACATTCAACACATATTGGAACTTGCAAGCAATGCGGCAAACTTTTCAGGATTAAGCTGTTCCCATGAAAGATACCTACTCATAAGTTAATTATTGAACTTACATTTTGTAAATCATTAATATTGAGCTGTAGTAATTGACATTACAAACTGTTTTTTCTCTTTTCCCTCTTCCTTCAAACCTCTATCAAACTGTGTTGGTCTGTATTCTGTTGCTATAACTGAATACTATAGGCTGGGTTATTGGTAAAGAATACTGATCTTTTTCACTTCACATTTCTGAAGGTCCCTTTAGCTACAGCTATGATAAACCATTAGTTCGTGGGTAGATTAACCCAGTTGTGAGGAGGGTGCCCTCTTGACCTAGTCATTACCCAGAGGTCCACCCCTGTTGCAGTAAGGATCCGGTTGCTAACTCATGAAGTTGGGGCGGGGGGTTCAGACCTTCCCACTGATCTTGCTAGAGCTTGTTTATAATGAAAACCATGTTGTTTGTCCTAAAATGATGTACTATCTGTAGGTGGCCTGAAATCTTGGATTGTTAATAATGCAAAGACCTTAGACACAATTAGGCCAACTCTTCTATTTTCTGTGTACAGGAACTTTGTTCTGGAGAGGAGAAGTGATTTGCCTGAGTCATAAAAATAATAGCGGATCTAAATTTCAACCATATTTTATCCCCTTTCTCCCACTGTGGGCAGAATTAAGTTTGCTATAATACAGCCTTAAAAATGTATATTTAACTTAGACAATTTTGCACTTGTAGACAGTTCACCCCATAATAATGAGATTATTTCTGTATAGTGTATGATGTCTCTATACATACTGAATTCCTCTGGATTTAACTTTGTTTTCCAACAAAGCCAGGGGTTTATTTTGGACTGGGTCACCCTCTTACTACATGGCAATATAACTAAATAGTATTGGAATCAGTTATAGGAAGGCCTCTGTGCTGAACAAAGTCAGTTCCCTAATTTTGCAAATGCCCATTTGGAATTGGTCATTGTGGGGCAGTGTAAGTAAAGAACTGGAGATCACTTTCTCATTCAATGTGTATTATGAACTCTCAGCAGTAGACAAGTTCATGCGACTGTTTTTCTCAGACTCTCATTTTTAATGTGTAAAAGAGCTATTAACTGGATACACTCTAGTGTCTTGGCTGTCTGAATCCAGGGATTAATGCTTCCGGTTCCACACTACTGAGTTACTCACCCTTCAGTGGCTTTACAACCATATGATATGTAAGAGCCGTCACATCTTGTTCATTTTTAAGATCCATGATGATGCAAGGAATGAGAGATTATTTTACACAGAGTGTAAAGGTCAATCAGTTCCTTGTGTAGGATGGAGTAATAATCCAGGAGGGAAAGTAGGGAACTTTTAGGCATGGAGCAGAAAGGCAGGGGCTAAGATACATCAGAATAGCTAACAGAGCTAACCTCGGCTGATGATGATCATAAGAATGACACCAAATGCTTGTTTTGTATGTGGTAAACATTTTAAATATATTAAAGGAGCAGATTAAATGGAGTAATAAATGAGGAATTCACAGAATAATGCCTAGTACATGATGAGAGCTATAGAAGTAAAGTTGCTCTTATCACTTTATTGTCATATTATTAGAGTGGTGGTTGTAATAAATCTGCACAGCAGCCCTATCGGTTGGGTACTAATATTATCCATTTTACAGATGGGGAAGATAAGCACCAGAAGTTAAGCCAGGATATAGAACAAGATTACAGCCTCTGATTGTATAGTTGAGTATTTGGTTAGGAATGCCCAGGGATATTGGTTACTGTTTCACTTAGAGTTACTGGCAGTGTCCCTTTGAGAAAGTAACATTGAAGCTGAGCCTGAAAGATAAAAAGCTACCTGCTTAAAAAAACTGGGGCAAGTGTTAGAGAAGAGTTGATAAAGAGAATAGTAGGTACAAAGGCCTGAAAGGGAAGCACACTTGATAAAATTAGGAACACAGAAATGTGAGTCTCCATCTGAGTGTTCATAGGTACACACACCTACACAAACTTTGTGTTTTGTCTTCCTTATTTTTCTCTATAATATTGGTCATTATTAAATGTGTTCTATAATTTATTCTTTTTTTTTTTTTTTTTTTTTTTAGGTTTTTGGAGACAGGGTCTCGCTTTGTGGTTCAGGCTGGCCCTGAGCTCAGCCTCAAACTCACATCACAGTCCTCCTGCCTCTGCCTCCCGAGTGCTGGGATTACAGGCGTGAGCCACCACGCCCGGCACTGTGGTATGTGGTACTGGTTGCCGCTGGGTGTGGGTCTCCACACCCAGTATTGTTATGTGGTTACCGGGGAATCGAACCTGGGCCCTTGCGCTTGCGAGACAGGCGCCGGAACCACTGAGCTAACTCCCCGGCCCTATAATTTATTCTTTACCATACATTTGTTTGTCATCTCTACCACCCTGGACTAAAAATTGTCTGAAGATGGAGGATTTTCTCTGATTTATTTTATTGCTTTAGCCCTTCTTGGGGCCAGCAGGATTCTTTCAGCAAATTAAAAACAAGATTTCTGTCCACAGGTTTGTGGCAACACTCCAGGATATGCGGTTTACCTGGGAAAACAAGACATGGATTGCAGCCTCCTCTTGCCTACTGGCCAATTGTGCAAGACATAATCGAGCAACCATTACGTGGCAGATTTGAGGGCATGCACAGTTCTTAGAACAGTGCCAGGATATAGGTGCCACTAAAGAGATATGTGTAAAATGATGGGCTGGAATGAGAGGGAAGAGTGGATATGAGACAGGAAGGTAACCAGAAACAAGGTCTTCTAAGGAGTTTAGCAGAGAGTGATTTGTTGTTGTTCTTTTCCTAAATAGCAGCTAGGGAGTGGGAAACCCTGCGGAATGCTTTTCACTGACTCCTTCTCTGTATTCTTAATATTTTCCAGTACCAGGAATTGAACTCAAGGCCTTGCATTTGTGTGGCGGGGTGCCACTGAGATAAATCCCCACCTTTCTCATTATCCTTTTTATTTTTATTTTATTTTATTTATTTATTTATTTATTTTTGGACACAGGGTCTCGCTTTGTAGTTCAGGCTGACCCAGAGCTCACAATGTAGCCCAGGTGAGCCTTTGACTCACAGCAATCCTCCTGCCTCTGCTTCCTGAGTGCTGGGATTACAGGTTTGAGTTACCATGCCCGGCACTGTGGTGTATGGCACTGATTGCTGATGGGTGTGAGTCACCCAGTCTGACGTTGTGATATGTGGTTACTGGGGATCAACCAGGGACCTTGTGCTTACAAGGCAGATGCTGGAACCTCTGAGCTAAATCCCCAGCCCTCATTATCTATATTTTTCTTTTTTTTTTTTTTAGGTTTTTTTTTTTTTTTTTTTGAGACAGAGTCTCGCTTTGTAGTTCAGGCTGGCCCTGAGCTCAGCCTCAAACTCACATCACAGCAATCCTCCTGCCTCTGCCTACTGAGTCCTGGGATTACAGGTGTGAGCCACCACACCTGGCACTGTGGTATGTGGTACTGGTTGCTGGTGGGCATGAGTCTCTACATACATCCAGTATTATCTGTAGTTACCGGGGATCGAACCCGGGTCCTTGTGCTTGCAAGACAGGCGCAGGAACCACTGAGCTAAATCCCTGGCCCTCATTATCTATATTTTTCATAAACATGTAATTCTGCAGTAAGTACTTAGTCATCCAAATCCATACTTTTGGAACTTGCCTTTCAGGAATATATCCCCTACCTAGTTAAGCCTTGTGAATGTGGTATTTCATTTTCCCTTCCTATTATGTCAGTTTTCCACCTTTTGTGAAGCACTGCGCTAGAGTCCTTGGCATGTCCTCTTCAGCAAGTAAACCTTTTTAGGGGGGTGGGGGGAAGGATTTAAAATGGTCTATGTAATTTGAGATAGCCTTGAACTCTGTGTAGCAGAGGCTGGCCTCTAACTTGCTGCAATCCTCTTGGATCAGGTTTCCAAGTGCTGGGATTACAGGTGTGCACCACCACATCTGGCTTCAAATGAACATTTTATTTTTGTTGTTGTTGTTGTTGTTTTGTTTTTTGTTTTTTATTTTTTTTGAGACAGGGTCTCGCTTTGTGGTTCAGGCTAGCCCTGAGCTCAGCCTCAAACTCACATCACAGCAATCCTCCTGCCTCTGCCTCCCGAGTGCTGGGATGACAGGCATGAGCCACCATGCCCGGCACTGTGGTATGTGGTACTGGTTGCTACTGGGTGTGAATCTCCACACCCGGTATTATATGTGGTTACCGGGGATCGAACCCGGGTCCTTGCGCTTGCAAGACAGGCGCCGGAAGCACTGAGCTAAATCCCCAGCCCTCAAAATGAACATTTTAAAATCAAGATTCTAACCTAAAACCTAGGACCTCTAGGTCTGGTGATTGAGTGGTGAGTAAGCAAGGAAATGACAGCTCCTGAATATTACTCTGCTTAAGAGCCTCTTGTATTAGTGAAGATTGTATTTTTTGTCAACTTCTGCCTTCCCTCTCCTCCCCCCAAACACCAGCCTTCACTGATAGGATTTAGGTTTCCCTGTTCATTCAGGAGATGACAGCTGGAATCTTGGCATTAATTAACTGTTTGAGCTTTTGTTTCTCTTTCATGCTGATGTCTCTTTGGTACCCAAGACCACATTTGAGAATTCATTCTCTCCAAGAGATTTTTGTTGGCAGTTTTTATCATACTGCCTTTCTGTTCCATAATAGGATAAGGATACAGCCTGAAAAAGAAGGACCCTGCAGGGGTTCCTTGATGAAGTTCCTGCCCCATCATGCCTCAGACCTTCCGTGTTCATGCTTCTGGTGAACCCCTGCGTTAGTGTTTGGTATTTACTGATCTTCTGTCTCAGTCTTGCACAGAGCACAGAGCCTGCCCGGGGGACTTGCAGCTAACTCACCCACTTGATCTGCTGGCCCTCTCCCTCCCTCACCTTTGTTGGTGGTACGGAGAGGGGAGTGGGAGATGTAAAACTGGGAGCAGGAGGGGATTTAGACTGTGCAGCTTTATTGCTGCCTTGGAAGTGGCCTGGGAGTTCTGATGCAAAGGCTCGATGCTTTGTGCAGCAGCCATAAATAACCTGCTTTCACTGGGGTGAGGATGAAATATTTCCACATGGTCATACAAGTTCCTTTCCTCTTTGCCCTGGTGCTCCCTCTGTCTTTCTCCCTTTCATTAATTGCTTAGCAGTTTCTGATGCAATTAAAATGAGATGTGTCTGCAGCCTCTGTGGTTTGCTGTCAGGCCCTCTCTCTAAGGTCTTCATCGTAACTGCTAGGGATGGGTGAACATCTGATTTTGAAGCAAGGAGAGGGAGGGACCTGTGGCTCCAGTTAAATGAATTTTTCTAAAAGCAGCAGCTTGCAGAGTTGGATTTCTCCTGGCGCTCTGATCATTTTACAAAGCCAAGCCCCAGTCCCTAGTGCTGTTCATTAACAGGGCTTATATTTGGCAGCACAGTAGATAGAAATGAATCCCGCTGAATTGCTTTTGTTGGAGGTAGAAAGTGCTTTTCATTTTTAACTAGAAGAGAGCATGAAGGTAATGCAAAGGAGTCAAAACCAAACCCAGGGATTTCTGCAGAAAACAAGAATTTGGACATGTTAAGAGGGCAGGGTTGCAGCATGTAAGCATCCGGGAGGTGCTGATGCCCGAGCTCGGAGACCATACTGAATAATTCTGGACTAGGGATGATTCCTTACCCAGCACTAAGACTCAGTTATTTGTTGATTATGTAGTTCTGTTAGGTTGTATTTTTGGGGTGTGTGTGATAACCTTTAAAGATTTTTATTACGTTTTAGTTTCAAACAAAGCTCTAGTCTATTAAAATTATAATTTAATTTTTTAATTGAAGCTACCCTTCCCCAGTTATCTTGTCAGATTGTTCATGTTTTTAAAATAATTAAGGGGCCAGGTTTAGCTCAGTGGTTCTGGCACCTGTCTTGCAAGTACAAGGGCCTGAGTTCAATCCTGGTAACCACATACAATACTGGGCATGGGACTGACACCCAGCAGCAATCAGTACCACAGACCACAGTGCAGGGTGTGGTGGCTCATGCCTGTAATCCCAGCACTTGGGAGGCAGAGGCAGGAGGATTGCTGTGATGTGAGTTTGAGGCTGAGCTCAGGGCTAGCCTGAACCACAAAGCGAGACCCTGTCTCAAAAAAAAAAGAATTAAGACGTGTTACATACTTGTACAAACTGCCCACGATAAGTGTGACCATTATGTACTGCAAACATATTGATAATAAATATTTTTAAAGATGATTTTCATGTTTTTGGTTAGCCAGTGTGTCTAATTTCTGATATGCAAAGATTCTGTTATTCTGAAACTTAAGCCATTTTATATTTATTGTTAGACAGCTGATCTCATACTAGTTACATGCTCAGAGGACAGATCATGAATTTTTTTCCTATGGTTTATTTAGACAGGATCTCATTATGTTCTAGCTGATCTGTTACTTGGTAATGTGGCCTAATATGACCTTGAACTAATCATTTTGCTTCAGCTTCCCAGAGTAGAGAAATCATAGGCAAACACCATCATGTCTAGATTTTTTTCTTTTTGATAGACTTTGTTTTTTTAGATTTACAGAAAAGTTGCAATAATATGCAGAGTTCCCAGATATCTGTGTCACACTCAGTTTTTCTTGTTATTAACATTCTTATGATTGGTATAGAGCTATACTTCACAGTTTCATTTCTTCTCTCTCTCTCTGTTTCTCTCTCTCTCTCTCTCTCTTTGTCTCTCTCTCTGTTTCCCTCTCTCCCCGGCTCTTTGCAGGGCAGAGTCAGTTGGTGCTGTTTTTTTGAGATGTGATCTCACTATGTAGTTCATGCCAATCTTGTACTCATTAAGAAATCTGGCCTTCAACTTGCCATGCCCCTTCTGTTTCAGCCTCCCAAGGGCTGGAATTACAGGCACACTCCACCATGCCCCACTACAGTGGTACTCTGTGCGTTCCATGATTTTGGTCATGAACTAAATCAAATCCAGGGGTTAGTTTGAGTGTTGGCCTTCGTGGGAAATTTGATTTGGTTTATCACTAATTTGGTTTGTGATCAGAATCGTGGAAAGAATTAAATTCATGAATGAGGTACTACTATATTTGTTAAAATCAATGAGTTGTTATGGGAATATTATAATTAAAGTCCACAGCTTCTTTGATTTAATTTCCTATGTCCATGCTTCTTCAATGTGTCTTTGTGTGTGTGTGTGTGTGTGTGTGTGTGTGTGTGTGTGTTTGAGCATTTTCTCATTTTCTATTGCTGTGAGATGCTTAGACTCATCTGTATACACCCTAGAATCAACCTTAGTCCTAGAATCAACCATCTCTCCAAGAGTTCTACCTTCTGTTATTGAAAAATGTTATTGGAGAGTAAGAGCTAAGGACCAGTCATGCTTCTTTCTTGTGGAATGGAGTCACTAATTTTAAATAAATTATTTATCCGCCATTTTATAGTTTCAATAGTATTAGTAACTAGATATGTTGTTGCTCTTAAACATAAATAAATATAGTTCTGATAGAAGTTAAGGCTACATTGTATATACTGTACATTGGTCTTTTAAATGCTTGACATTTTAAATACCTTTAAATGACACAGGAATGTTTTCCAGACCTTAGTTTCAATCTCTCCTTTAGTCTGTTTTGCTAGTATTGAGCCGTGATGATTCTGTTTGAGAATATGGATTTATTGCAGCTAGTAATGAGCAACAAGCCCTTGGAAATCAAAAGGAAGGCTAGGATGTCCTCTGCTGAGCATTTCTCATTAAAAGAGAAAAGGAGAGGTTTTTCTTTGAACACTGGTGATTTGAACATTGATGCCTAGAGGTTGAATGTGGAGAGCAGAAAGAACAGAGAGAGAAGCAGAAGTTAACTATAAGCATTAATATTCTCCAATTAAAGAATTTCTAGCAATGTGAATCTTTTGTATACGTAATGAGTCTAAGAGCCATCAAAGGACTTGTGGGAAAACATATTCATTTTCTTTTGATCGGGAAGCTCCATTTCTTACTCAGGTGTCTTGTGTGCTGTTAATTCTGTAAATTCGTGCGATTCTAAGCTGTATACCTCTGCGCAGGACTGTGTGATTACAAAAAGGTGATGAGATTTTAATAAAGTAAACTTAGACACAGTCACTTGAACTTAGTCAAGGTATGGAGCTCAGTCTACATCCCAGCCAAGCAATCTGCTTTTTACCCAACTGATAAAACATAAATAAAAAAATTACTTGATATATTTGCAAAATTAATACAAATTGAGAGTGATCAGGAATAAGCACTTTGAGAAACTAAAACCCTAACCATTTTTTAAAGCATAACATTTTAGATATATATAATTATAAGCCTTGAGTTTTTATTTTTTTTTTTGGTTTTTTGGTACTAGGGGTTGAATCCAGCGCCTTAGCATCGACCTATTCTCCAGACCTTTTTAACTTTTTTTAGTTTGAAATGGTCTTGTTATGTTGGTCACAGCTCCAGCTCAAACTCACCATCTTGCTTCAGCCTCCCAAAATGCTGAGATTATAAATATTGCCAGTGTTCCCAGATGGTTTGTCTTCTTTCAGGTCGAAGTTATTTCATTTATACTAGACCTTGCTGATGTAAATGTGGATTTTGTCATTAGTAATAACAACCATTTGTTCAGTGCCCACACTTGATGCCACTTTTATGAGGCACTGACTTCACTTTAAATATTTCATAAATTATGCTAACTTCTCTAGTCATGAGATTCTGTTACTAAATCAATTCAGAAACATCATCAGTTTTCATTATAGAAGTTAAAAAGAAAATTGATACCTATCACTTACAGATTTTACCCAAGAACAGAAGCTAGAATAAATTTGTCTCAAAAATTTACCTCCTCTGTATCATCATGGGATGCTGCTAAAGAAGACATTCTCTATAGAAAACCATGAAAGGAGATAGGATAGAGGAAACAAACTAGTAAACGAAGTTGAAAGATTTCAGGAAAACAAATGAGAGAGCAGCCAGTCTAGATTAGCGAAGGCCGAAGTCTCCAGGGCTCCTGTTTTGTTTTGTTCTGTTGTGTTATGTTCTGTTGTGTTCTATTTAATTTTACTTTTTTTTTTTTAGTAGGTTTTTTGAGACAGGGTCTCACTTTTGTGGTTCAGGCTGGCCCTGAGCTCAGCCTCCAACTCACATCACAGCAATCCTCCTGCCTCTGCCTCCCAAGTGCTGGGATTACAGGCATGAGCCACCACACCCAGCACTGTGGTATGTGGTACTGGTTGCTGCTGGGCGTGAGTCTCCACGCCCAGTGTTGTATATGGTTACCGGGGATTGAACCCAGGTCGTTGCACTTGCAAGACAGGCGCCAGAACCACTGAGCTAACTCCCCGGTCCTTAATTTTACTTTTGGAGACTAGGTCTTGCCATGCAGTTCAGGCTGGCCCAGAACTCACTGTGTAGCCCACACTGGTTGTGAACTTGTTGCAATCCTCCTGCCTCAGCCTCCCAAGTGCTGGAATTACAGGAATTACAGGAATTTCCACTGGGAAAGCCTTCTTAAGGAAGATGAAATGAAATTCTTCATGAATTTGAATGCCTTGAGGAAAAAAAATCACTCAACTGATTTTCTACAAACTACTGATAAATAGAAACTTAAGGAAATGAATAAAAAGATGCAGAAAGCTGTGTAGGAAAATGAATCATAGTTTGATGAATGGCTCAAATATGTATAGGCCATATAATCATAACAATGTACACTTGAATATTGAACCATTCAAAATTACAGTATCCTTATAATTTTATGATTGTACAGAAAGGAAACAGAGGTCTAAATCATTATCTTTCAGAGTAAAAAATTAGTAGTTCCCCAACCTGAAAAATCAAGAAGTGGCACATGCATGTCATTTGGAAACATGGCTATCAGTTCCAAAATGTAATCAGACATAACATGTGCAAGTGTTGGGAGTAAAAGAAGGCCAACTCCAAGGACTTAGCTCAGTGGTTCCAGCCTCTGCCTGGCAACCACAAGGTGGTGGCTCATACCTATAATCCCAGCACTTCGGAGGCAGAGGCAGGAGGATTCCTGTGAGTTCAAGGCTGGCCTGGGCTACATAGTGAGCTCAGGACCAGCCTGAACTACAAAGTGAGATCCTGTCTCAAAAAAAAAAAAAGCAGGTCAACAGATAGAAGAGAGAACTCTTTTTCCATTTCTTTTTTGTTTTGTGGTGCTGGGGATTGAACCCAGAGGCTCACACATGCTGAGCAAACATGCTCCTCCTAAGCTACATCACCATTCCTAAACTCTGTATATTATTTTAACTTTAACCTTTTCAAAATCCTATAAGCTTAAGGAAAAAAATGTTAAAAGAAAAAAATCAACCAATTAGTTACTGTCCAAAACTGGATATTATAGATCTTTTCATTAATTTTTGATTTATCAGTTAACATGCTCTTGGCACAAACAATAGAAGGCCTCTTTCAAAGTGACTGAATAAGGGCATTTCTTATCTCTCATATGACAGGAAAGTTAGGGGTAGGCTAGATTTTGGGGGCTGAATTTGGTTGTTTGTTTTGGATAATGCCATAGCCCTAGTTTTGTTAGCCTTTTATCCAGCCACCACCACACGAGGTTATAAGGAGAAATCTCCTTCTCTATCTCAGGAGCATGAGAGCCTTTCCCAGGGTTTCCTAGTAAACTGTTATCTTCATTAACTTTTATATCTCATTGACAGCTGTGTCAGCCATTGCCTGTCATGTATTCATTAAGAACTCAACTCTTGCTTGCAAGAGTGTTTGCTGTTAAGTTCAAGGAAAAAAGAAAAAGTGTGAATGAAATAATCCTCGGTGTGGGCAGTGCCACAGATTGTGTGGATTCTCATCAAATAGTTAGTGAATGGATTAGGTGGATATAAGTAAAACTTGTTGACACAGATATACATACCTTTAGGGAACATGTGTGAAGTTTAAGCCAGGACTGCTTCTTGAAGAAGTTAAAAGAGACATGCACTATTTGTGTATGGCCACCTGCTGTGCAGTACTGTCCTATTGGAGTAAGTAACACTCAGGCCAAGGGCTGGGGAGGTAGTTTAATGGCACCACGCCTGCCTGGCAAGCGCAAGGTCTTGAGTTGGATCCCTGGTACTGGGAAAAAAATAATACAATATAAAATAAATAACACCTTTTTCTGCTAATACTGGGGATCAAACTCAGACTGCTCTACCATAGAGCTATGCTTTCGTTTTTTATTTTGAGAGATCTCCCTAAATTGCAACACTAGCCCATTAGGGTTTAGATGGAGATTGTCTCTCAGATATTTTGTGCGCTCAGATGACACATTTCGGGGGAGCTTTGAGAAGCTGATTGAATGGAGGAGAGAGAAACCTGACTCACTGCTGGAGTGCGGCTCTGGCCAGGCACGAAGGCGAGACTTGAAGGGGCCTATCTCCTGCTTGCTTTGCTTTCCCATTGTGGCTTTCACTTGAGCAGCTTTCCTCAGCCCAGCCCACCCCCCCCCCCCCTTATTGTTTCAGCCTGGACCTCACCAACCCTGCCAGGACTGAAGGCTTCTAAAACTAAGCCAAAGTAAACCTCTTCTCAGGCTGTTGGTATCAGGTATTACATCTGAGCAGCCACATAGTAACTGAGACATGGCCTCAAACTTGGTATCTTCCTCTCTCTATTTCCCAGCCAGCTGGGATTCTAGGCATGTGCCACCATGCCCAGCTTGGAATAAATGACACTCTTGTTCTGTGTTGTGCTAGTAAATATTTACTAGCTTGGGAGAGAGGATAGCACTTTTTTTCTTTTTCTTTTTTTTTTTTTTTGTAGTGTTTAAACCAATTTCCATGGTATAAGTAATTTTACTCTGGCCAGTTTAAGTCTGTCAACATGGAGTTACCTATCTTGTATACAACTGCTTCTAACAGTATTATTTTTACTTCTAGTTAACTTACAGAAGCCATATGTCAGTAAAAGCAACACTTAGCTGTTTTATAAATGATCAACAATAAAATCCAAATTACCAGTTGTATTAGTCAGTTTTCTGTCCTTGTCCCAAATTCTTAAAAAAATGTCACCATAAAGGAGGACAAGTTTGTTTGGCCTCACGGCATCAGAGATTTCAGTCTATGGTGAGGAGTTGTTTCTCTAGGCCCAGGTGAGGTGAAATCGCACTGGCGCGGTGTGCTGGAGCATTGCTGCTCTTGGTCTAGCAGCTGGGAAGCAGAAAGTGTGGGAAAGAACCAGAGAGGAAGGGGCTGGAGGCCAGGCGCAGCCCTTGCCCCACGTCATTCTAGGGGCACCCCCTCCTGAAGGCCTCTCCAGCCTGGAGTTCATCAGCGGATTAGCCCACTTGTGAGGTCAGCACCCTTAGATCTCATCACTTCCCAAGTTGTCCTGTGCACAACTTTGTGTGTGTGTGTGTGTGTGTGTGGTACCAAGAATCAAACTCATGATGCTGGGCTTATAAGGCAGGCGGAAGAATATTTTAAACCCAAATTATAACATCATTGTGAGGCTGTTTAGTTGGTTTTGGTTTTCTAGATAATAATGAGTTGGGAAAAGTATAATTTAGTTTTTTTGTTCTTCTTTTTTTGTTGTTAGTGTTTTTGAGACATGGTCTCACTTTGTAGTTCAGACTGGTCCTAAACTCAGCCTTGAACTCAGCATTCCTCCTGCCTCTGCCTCCCGAGTACTAGGATTACAAGTGTGAGCCATCACATCTGGCATTGTGGTAGGTGATACTGATTGCTGATGGGCATGAGTCACCATGTCCAGCAGGGTGGTATGCATTTAGTGGGGATTGAACTTGGGACCTTGCAGTTTCAAGACAAGCACTAGAACCACTGAGCTAAACCCCAGCCTGCCATCAGATTTATTTTATAAGTCTTTATCATGTTAATTATCATAAACAGATTAACTCCCAGACCAACAGGCAAAAAACATGTTAAAACACATAAAACAATTATACTAAAGCAAGGTATATTTAGATACATTGGCCACGCTGAATTATAGTAATTTTTTTTCCTCTCTTGAGATAGTATCTTGCTTTGTAGTTCAGGTTGACTTCAAACTCACTATGTAGCCCAGGGTAGCCTTAAACTCCCAGTAGTCCTCCTATCTCACCCTTCCGAGTGCTGGGATTAGAGGCATGTGCCACCACACCTGGCTTATCTTTTATAAAAATACAACTTTATTTATGTACTAGGTTTCTCATGTAAAAGAAAATATGCTATTTAAGGTTGCACATCTGATTTACTTCACTTATGGTCCCAAGTTGCACCCATTTTCCTACAAATTACTCAAGTTCATCCTTCTTGGTGGAAGAATAGTATTCCATTGTGTATAAATATCACTCTTTTTAATCCATTCATCTGTTGTTAGATATATAGGCTGCTTTCAAAATTTAGCTATGATGAATGGTGCTCCTGTAAACATGGGTATTCATGGATTGCTGTAATGTGATATCTTTAACTCTTGGGGAAAGAGGGATACCTAGGTCAAATGGAATTTCTATTTTTAGTTTCTTGAGCAATCTCAACAATGATTTCCAAAGTGGTTGCACCAGTTTGCACTCTTGCCAGCAATGAAGAAAGTGCCCCCAACCCAGCCCGTCCTCTCTAGCGTTTGCTATTGTTTGATTTCTTGAAGAACTCATTCTTTGTAGAGTGAGATGGAATCTTAGTGTTGTTTTAATTTGCATTTCTTTGTACAGTCAACAGTGTTGGACATTTTTCCAAACATCTGTTGGCCATTTGTACTTCTTCATCTAACAAATGACTGTTCATTACAGATGGCCCTTAGTTGGTTGGCTGTTATGTCTAGAGAGAGGGTCTTGCAGTGTGGTCCAGGCTAGCCTTCAGTGCACTGTGAGGCCAGGCTGGCCTCAAACTCATGATAATGCTCCTGGATCAGCTTCCTGAGTGCTGGTGTCACAGCATGTGCTACCACCACACATGGCCAGAGAGTTCCTTGATTCTTGGAAAACAAGACAGATTCTCCTTTAGGGTCCACAAAGAATTGCAGCCTTGCCTACCTCTTGATTTTTCTCTCATTAAGAACTGTTTCAGACTGCCATCTCAGAAATATATTATAGTAAATTTGTTACTATAAGCCGCTAAATTTCTTACAGCCACAACAGCAGACTAATATAAGTGCAGAAGTTAGCTTTACTGGCGCTCTAGTGCTCTGTATTTCCTCTTGTAGACTCTTGTCGCTACCTCTAGTGCTTTTTTGTTTTGAGACAGTGTCTCACTGTTGCAGTTCAGGCAAGTCTTGAAGTCACTATGTAGCCTGGGCTGGCCTTGAATCTGCAGTAATCCTCTTGCCTCATCCTGCCCAGTGCTAGAATTTCAGGCTTGTATCACCATGCCCAGCCTCATGTGCCCTTTCATTTCAGCCTGAAGTGTTCCCTTAGGAATTTTGAAGGGCAGTTCTACTAACAGTGAACTCTCAGTTATTGCTTATTTGGGAAAATCTTGATTTCTCTTTTGTCTTAAAGGCCAATTTTTGTAGAATATGGAATTTAACATTCAGGTAGACAGTTGGCAGTTGTCTTTTAGCCATATTTTGTTTTGTTTTTATGGTACTAAAGATTGAACCCAGATTCTTGACATGCTAGGCAAGCACTCTTCCACTGAGCTATATCTCCAGATTTCTTTGGTTTTTATTTTGAGAAAGGATCACTAAGTTTCTTAGGCTGGCCTCAAACTTGCAGTCTCCTACCTCAGCCTCCCAAGTAGCTGGGATTAGAGGAGTATGCCACAGTCCTGAGTCTGGCCTTGTATTTAATAGTCTTTGGTAAACTGTGCTCACATTCTGTTTGTGTAGCTCTTCAGGATCAGCTGGAAGTGAGCACCGGGGCCTTCTCAGGGCTGTCCTAAGCAGTGCTCAGCTCTGGGCTGCACACAACCTAGTTTGGCCTGTGGCCTCTGGGTTTCCAGAACACATCTTCACGGGTTTTCCTAACCTCTGTGACACCTCCTTTTCCAGCTTTGCTTCTTCAAGCTTGCCAGGTTACTCTGTTATTTAACCTGTTACACTCTGCCTCAGGCTTCCACAGAGCTAGGCACCAGCCTACTACTGTGCTCAACAAAAGCTCCCTCCCAGGGAGAAAGCCTTTCCATTGGGCCACCACTAAATGTGCTTGTTTGCACACTGTTGCACTAGAGTGTGTTCTGGGAACACCAGAAAAGTCAGATTGGCCGGGGATTTAGCTCATTGGTTCCGGCGCCTGTCTTGCAAGGTCAAGGACCTGGGTGTGATCCTTAATAACCACATATAGTCCTGGGCATGGAGACTCATGCCCAGCAGCAATCAGTACCACATACCACAGTGCCGGGCATGATGGCTCATGCCTGTAATCCCAGCACTCGGGAGGCAGAGGCAGGAGGATTGCTGTGATGTGAGTTTGAGGCTGAGCTCAGGGCCAGCCTGAACTACAAAGTGAGACCCTGTCTCAAAAAAACCTTAAAAAAAAAAAAGTCAGATAATGGCCCTTCCCTGGGTGCTAACCTATGAAGGCCCCGCTGTATTCTTCTCCTCCAGTGACTGTCAGGCCTCTGCACTTCATTGATGTTGGGAGCAGGGGATGGGATGCCACAAGGACCACAGTTACTCCTGATGTTCAGCTGTCCATGAGTAAATGCTCTTGAGATTACTTACATCTGGCCAGTCTCCAGGATTCTAAAAAACTTATTTTTTATGAAAAACTTAATTCTAACAACTTTTACTTTTATGAAGGAGAAAAACTTTCAGAGCTCCTCTACCCAGCCTGTTTCGCCACTGTCCCCCTCTTTCTTTCAGTTTTTAGTTCCCAGCTTAGAATCACTTACAGCGTTGGGACTGGTCTAATTATTGTTGAATCCAATCAACACCTTGACTCTTTCCCAGTCAATGATTTTGTCCTCCATCCTGTTTGGGCTACTACCTCTGCACTCAGACTTGTAGGACTAAACTGCTTGTTTTGTAAATACCTTTACTCTTTCTCCTACAGCATATTTTCAGTGCTATTCTAGACTGAATCCAGGGAATGTCGAGCTACTCCTCCTACTCCCATTTCACACAGGGATTAAGTTGTCTATGCTAGCCTCCAGTAGGTAATTCTCCTGCTTCAGCCCCCTGAGTGCTGGAATTACAGGAGTGCACCACCAAGGCTGGCTTTCAGCTTCTTAATGTAGCCTAAATGTTTAAGGTCCATTCATCTCATTATTGGCCTTCTGTGTCTAGGGTCTATGTCTGGGTTAGCCAGCCAAGGAACAAAAGTATTTAAGAGGAAAATAAAAAATCCATTAAAAAAACCTTTGAATTTGTAGGGCTGTGCTGCATTTGTGCAATGTAAGTGACATGTAGGTATTATATTAAGTAGTCTTAAAAATTTAGATGTAAAGTATATGGGAGGCTGTATACAGTGGCACATGCCTGTAATTCTAGCACTTTGGAGGCTAGAATTAGGATCTCCATGAGTCAAGCCCAGCCTGGGCTACACAGTGAGTTCAGGACCAGCCTGAACTACACAGTGAGACCCTTTTTCAAAGTAAATAAATAAATAAAGTATATGGAAGTATGTACATTTGGCATATTGTAGAAGGTGTTTGGACATCCTTGTCTAAAGTGGTAGGGGAAACAGCAACCAGTCCATCAGAGAAACAGAGTGATGATTATACCTTCTTCCCTTTTAGGCGAAGGGAAGGAGAACTGGGAATTGAACCCAAAGCCTCACAAGGAGCTGTATCCTCATCCCTTTTTATTTGGAGACAGTGTTTTGCTAAGCTGCCTAGGCCGGCCTGGAACTTGAAGCAGTCCTGCTGCACCACCCTCCATTGAGCTGATACTATCGTACCCTGCTGCTTTCTTCCTTCCTGTGATTGAATATGCTGTGTGACTACATTTTGTTTATCTGTTTATCATTTTATGGACATTTGACATGATTCTAGGCTGCTATGAAGATTTATGTATAAGTGTTTGTATGGACATAGTGCCTAATTCTCCTAGGTATCTACATAGAAATAGACTAGATAATTCATATTGTGTAAGGTGCCAAATTGGTTTTTTGTTGTTGTTGTTGTTGATTTGTTTTGTTTTTTGAGACAGAATCTCTCTTTGTCATTCAGGCTGGCTTTGAGCTCACTGTGTAGCCCTAGCAAGCCTTGAACTCACAGCAGTCCTCCTTCCTCTGCTTCCGGAGTGCTGGTAGGCGTGAGCCACCACGCCCCGCACTGTGGTATGTGGTTACTGGGGATCAAACTCCAAATCTTGTGCTTACAAGGCAGGTGCCGTAACCACTGAGGTAAATTCCCAGGCCAAGGTGCCAAACTGTTTTGCCAGAACAGCTGTGCCTTTTTTTTTTTTTTGAGACAGGGTCTCGCTTTTGTGGTTTAGGCAGGCCCTGAGCTCAGCCTCAAACTCACATCACAGCAATCCTCCTGTGTCTGCCTCCTGAGTGCTGGGATTTCAGGCATGAGCCACCACACCCAGCACTGTGGTGTGTGGTACTGATTGCTGCTGGGCATGAGTCTCCACACCCAGTATTGTATATGGTTACCTGGGATTGGACCTGGGTACTTGCACTTGCAAGACAGGTGCCGGAAACACTGAGCTAAATGCCCGGCCCCAGCTGTGCCATTTTTTACTCACGTCAGAAATGACTAAGTGTTCTGCTTTCTCCACATCTTTAACAATACTTATCATCCATCTTTTAAAAATTTTATTACTTATATTTGTTGTTTGAGATGAGGTCTTGCTATTTAGTTTAAGCTGTCTTTAAACTTACAATAGAGCCTAGGCTGGCCTGGAACACAGGTTGACCTTCCTGCCTCAGGCTCCTGAGGGTGGCTCCATGTCTGGGATTTTTTTTTTTTATACATCAATTATAAAATGGTTTAATAGAATGAACTCCTCAGAAGGAAAAAAATCCTGATGTCCCAAGTTTTATGCTTACTTTTTTCCACTTCTGTTTAGTTTTCTGACATAGTTAACCTAAGCAAAAATTGAGCCTGTTCATAAATTGAGCACTCAAGGTTACTTGCATCTTGAAGAATTTTGCCAAGTTACATATTACCCCATGTAGCATTTGGAGCATCCTGTCTCTTTACTTCAAACCCCACTGAAATTTTTTTTTTTTTTTTTTTGCTGAGGAGCCTATGGATTTTTAGCTTCCTTTTTTGCCTTTTACAAACTGAGGCAGGCAGTGGCCTGCAGCTCGCTAGCTGCTCAGGTCTTGAGCTCCTCAGCTGTCCAATCCTCTGCAGCCTGCCAGTCCTTGTCATGGCCTATTGTCCACCCTTTTCTTTTTAACTGAGTGTTCACATCTGTCATCAGTCGGAAGCGATGAGTAAGCACCATCCCTGGAATTCACTTGAGGACTGCTGACCATGAGATTGTGTTTCATCCCTCAGTTTTTCTTTCCTAGAGCAATTTTCCCTTTTTCCTTCTGAATCTTGAGGCTGAGGTATTCTGTTGTGAATTTTTTTTTTTTTAGGTTTTTTGAGACAGGGTCTCGCTTTGTGGTTCAGGCTGGCCCTGAGCTCAGCCTCAAACTCACATCACAATCCTCCTGCCTCTGCCTCCCGAGTGCTGGGATTACAGGTGTGAGCCACCACGCC
>PVIR01009531.1:0-52909 GCA_004026965.1 Petromus typicus | reverse complement strand
TTTTTGAGACAGGGTCTCGCTTTGTGGTTCAGGCTGGCCCTGAGCTCAGCCTCAAACTCACATCACAGCAATCCTCCTGCCTCTGCCTCCCGAGTGCTGGGATTACAGGCGTGAGCCACCACGCCTGGCACTGTGGTATGTGGTACTGGTTGCTGCTGGGTGTGAGTCTCCACACCCAGTATTGTTATGTGGTTACCTGGGAATTGAACCCGGGTCCTTGCGCTTGCAAGACAGGTGCTGGAACCACTGAGCTAACTCCCCGGCCCCCTTTTTGTTCTTTTTTTTAAAGGTTTTTTTGAAACAGGGTCTCGCTTTGTGGTTCAGGCTGGCCCTGAGCTCAGCCTCAAACTCACATCACAGCAATCCTCCTGCCTCTGCCTCCCGAGTGCTGGGATTACAGGCGAAAGCCACCACGCCCAGCACTGTGGTATGTGGTACTGGTTGCTGCTGGGGTGAGTCTACACGCCCAGTATTGTTATGTGGTTGCCGGGGATCGAACCCGGGTCCTTGCACTTGCAAGACAGGTGCTGGAACCACTGAGCTATATCCCTGGCCCCAGCTTTTGAATATTATTTTCCATAACAAACTTGCCATTCTTCAATGTTCACCTAATTTTCCTGTTCCTCAGCTTATTTAGCTTATCCATCATTTAAAAAATACTCCTTGTTTCCTTAAGTTTTTGGGCACTGCTAACTTGGCATATGTAAGCAGTTGACTAATTGCTTCCATCCAGAATTATATCTTCCTGTAGTAATAATAGTAGAAGTGATATGTTTTTTCTGTTTTTAGATAATCCTACTCCAACAGAATTGGCTCCATATGTATATACTTAATGTGCTTTTTTTTGCTCAGAGTTACATGCTTTTAGTGTTTGTGCCATGATTTTGTACAGTATGTTTCAAAAGTAGAAATGGCAGTGATTTTATGGTTTTATATGAAAGGAATTGTATACCTGTGTGAAGTACACTTCTGTGCTTCTTAACAAGGATTTCTTTGATGAGATGAAATTAGGTTTTTCTGAAAGTTTGATTTTGAGAAATCTTAACCAAAAAGCTTTCCATTAAATTATTCAGGGTGGTTGTTAGAAAAACTTGATTTTTGAGCCTGTCATTATTAAAGAAAACATGAGAAATGCATGATTTGAAAAAAACAAAAATATTTGCATCACTGGGGTTTTTTTTTTTTTTTGTACCAGGAATAGAACTCAGGGCCTTGTGCTTGCCAGGCAGGCGCTGTGCTGCTGAGCTACCTTCGCATCACTGTTTTTCGTCTGTTTAGAAAGTGTATTTAGCTTGTCTTTTTTTTGAAACTTGTTTTTCTTTTTTGAGTGCTGGGAATTGACCCAGGGCCTTGCATATAAGGTAAAAGCACGTGTTCTACCATAGAGCCTCAGCCCCTAAAATCATTTTTCTCTCTTGTTTTATAATAATAGGACATTGAACTCAGGAGCACTCCACTACTAAGCTGCATCCCCAGCTCTTTCTGTACTTTTTATTTTGAGACAAGGTCCTGCTAAGTTTCCTGGGCTGGGCTTGAACTTAAGATTCTCCTGCCTCAGCCTCCTTGAGTGCTGAGATGACAGATAGGCATCTCTGTGCCTGGCTCTCTAGAATCTTCCTTTATTAAAACATTCAGATAGACACAAAGTTGAGGAAAGATAGCAGTATAGTAAGTCATGGCAGGGTCACTTACTGTAATAAATTTATAAAACGTAAACTTACTCTATATTTTTCAATCATACTGTAGATCCTGGAAGTCCTTCTCTTTCATTGTATGGAGATCTTGTCTTTGCCTTCCTTTGTTTCTTTTCAGACTCTGCAGTCTGTGTATATGTAGCAGTTTTCACCGATAAGGTGCATTTGGCGTTTTTCTTTGACATGTTATTCTTACTTGGTGCTTGTGTACTTTTTATTGTAGACTGGAACTCTTACTGAAGATGGTTTAGATCTGTGGGGAATTCAACGAGTGGAAAATATGCGGTAAATATTAGCTGATGCAATGCATTATTTGATTTTTACTATTTTAGCACATTCAAACATAACAAGTAATATTAAATACACCTGAGTGGTATGTTACACATATTTTTGCTGTTTTACTCCCTTTTAAATGGGTTGCCAGATTTATTCATGTTGATGAGGATGGATCTAATGTATTAATTTTAACTGCTGTATGTTCTGTTATACGATGACACCATAGTGCTTTTCTTCTAGGGATGTCTTCCTGTTGTGACTGCCACTCTAACAGACAGCTGTGAGTGTGTGGTTGGGCTGAGCACAGCAACCCCTAAGTGTGCTGCTGTGAGTCCACTTGGCTCAGCTTCTGCTTTGCCTCCAAACCCTGCCTGCCTGCCAGCTGGCAGAATCCGGAGGCAAAGACCTTCTTGCTCCACGTCTTCACTAAGCTAAATACTGTCAGGCATGTAATGGATAGGTGTGAAATGGCTATTTCATTACACCTTTATTTATATTCTCTTCATTACTTATCAAGTTGAGCATCTTTCAACATCTTTAAAGCAGGTCACTTAATATTCCCCCCCCCCTTTTTTGAGACAGGGTCTCGCTTTTGTAGTTTAGGCTGGCTCTGAACTCAGCCTCAAACTCACATCACAGCAATCCTCCTGCCTCTGCCTCCCTCCCGAGTGCTGGGATTACTGGCCTGAGCCACCACACCCAGCACTGTGGAATGTGGTACTGTTTGCTGCTGGGTGTGAGTCTCCACGCCCAGTATTGTTTGTGGTTACCGAGGATCAAACCCCGGCCCTTGTGCTTGCAAGACAGGCGCCAGAACCACTGAGCTAAATCCTCAGCCCAATATTCCCTTTTTTTGAGACAAGGTCTTGCTTTGAGTTCAGGGTGGTCTTGAACTCACCATATATTCCAGGCTGGCCTCAGACTTGTGGTTTTCCCTTATGTCAGCCTCCTGGGCACTGGAATTATAGGTGTGGGTCACAATGCCACTTAACATTCTCTCTGTTGTGTGTTTATGTCTCCTTTCTTAGATGTGGTTCCTTTATCTGCCATCTTCGTTTGCTGGAAGTCTTGGGTGTTTTTTGGGTTGTAACCTTTTTTTGGTACTGTGTATTGCAGATTTATTCTGCCAGTCTTAGACTCATCTTCTTACTTTGTTTTTATTGCCCTTGAAGCTCAGAAGTTTACTTGTAGTTGTATTTTTTTTTTTTTTCTTGAATAGCTGGTAAATTTTGATTGAGGTAGTTGAGAGACTATTATTTAGTTGTGTAATTTCAAGACTTTTCATCTGTTCATGTTGAAACCTTATTTATTCCAGTTACACATGTTGCCTTCAATTCTGTTTAATTTAAATTCTTTCCTTCATTTTCTCAGAATTTATGCATCCCGATCTTAGCTTCAATCTTAAATGTCTATATTGTCTTCTGAATCCCCAAAGAACCCAAACTGTAGGTGAATTTTACCTTGGTGATTCCTCTCCCTTATGCATATTTGTTATGTAATTTTCATTTTACTTTATTATTATTATTATTATTTTTTAAAATTATTATTATTTTTAGACAGGGTCTTGCTTTGTAGTTCAGGCTGGTCCTGAACTCAGCAATCCTCCTGCCTCTGCCTCCTGAGTTCTGGGATTACAGGCGTGAGCCCTCATGCCTGGCCTTGTGGTATATGGTTACCAGGAACGAACCTGGGCCTTCCGCTTGCAAGGCAGGCATAGGAACCACTGAGCTAAATCTTCGGCCCACTGTTTTTTTTTTTTGTTTTTTTTTTTTGAGACAGGGTCTTGCTTTGCAGTTCAGGCTGGCCCTGAACTCAGTGTGTAGCCCAGGTGAGCCTCAAACTCACAGCAGTCCTCCTGCCTCTACCTCCCAAGTGCTGGGACTATAGGGATGAGCCACCATGCCTAGCCAGGCTTTTTAAATTTTAAATTTAATTATTTTATTTTATGCTGAGACAAGGTCTTGCTTAAGTCACTAAGTTGTGCAGTATGGGCTTGAAGTTGGCATCTTTTGCCTTAGCCTTCCAGAGTGCCGTGGTAACAGGCGTGCACCGTGCTCTCTGTCATTGCCACTCTTCAGTGACTGTAACTGTACAGATTTTTAGGTTGATAATTGTGTTTTCTCTATATTTAGAAGCTGTTCACTCATTTGTCGTGACACCTTTTGTTCTGCTAGGAAACTCCTAGTCTCTAGTAATCCACTTTCTCTCCTGTTCCTTTATCCTTCATTTCTGCAGTTATGCCATGCTCTTTTTATTTCTTTGTGAGACTCATTTTGTTTCTTGGCTACTTGTCATTCCTTACAAAGATTGAAGGAGTACTTCCTGGCTTCTAAATCCTAAGGATTCATGTGTCTCATAAATTGTGGAGAGTTTTTAGCCTTTGCTGTTCCATTGTGGCTCTCCGCATTCTTTGTTTTCTTTTCCACTTGATCGTCCTAACCATATGGTGGATAAGCAGTTTCACCTGGCTCTTCATTTTACTGCCTAGTTTTCCTTGCTGTTACGTGCTTTCTGCCATTCTTTTGGTTGTCATTTTATGATATCAGATTTATGGCATTCAGATTCCCTGTTATGTCCATTGACTCTCCAGTGAGATTTTCCCCTAGTGCCTTGGAATAGTGAGCTGATCCTGAGCTGTGTTTTCTGGAGCCACTCTCGTGGCTGCATCGTGGCTGCATCGTGTGGCGCCTTGTAGAACAGTCTCTTCTTTGCTTGGCCAAGGGCCTCATGACGTGAGTGTTAGCATAGTTTGGGGATCTGAGAGCCAGGCAGCACTTAACCCCTTGTGTGCTATAGAGTTTAGTGGCTCAGTGTGTTTCAGTCTTAGCTCAGCTCCTGACCTGCAGTGCAACCCTGGTCAAGTTACTGCATCACTTTGCTAAGGTGCCCTGGTCTGTGTGTTGTAATCAGACCCTTCCTGTGCTGTGAGGAGGAAATGAGTCTCTCATAATAGTGAATGTTAGCGTTTTGCACCCTCTGTGGTGCTGGGACTCAAGCCCAGGGTCTTGGCACTGAGATACATATCTAGCCCCTTCTTTATGACATAGTCTCTCTAAGTTGCCCACACTGGCTTGATTCTCCTTCCTGAGCCTTCTAACGTGCTGACGTTGTCCAGTAAAATTAGCTCTTTTCTTGAACTCTGGGTAGTGGAAGAGAAATACTTATACTGGGTTGGTGGGTAAAATAGTAGGCTCCTTGCCCAAGGTACTGGTCAGGAGCACTAAAAGGGGTTTTGTCAGTGTGAGTGTCCCATTTCACACATGCCCAGGACTTGGTCTCCTGTTCTTTATGGGGCTGAAACCCCAGTGCATGGACAGGGTGGCTCTTCCCCAGCAGCTACAGCAGCAGCTCAGCTCCTACCCACTCTCGGTTTGTTTCTCTCCATTTTTGGTACATGGAAATTCTCCTTTCTTATGAGCTCAGTAATATATATATATATATATATATATATATATATATATATATATATATATTCAACTACAAAACCTAAAAGGACTGCTGGGTATTATAAACTAACAGTGTATTTCTGTTCAGATTCCTTTTGCCAGAAGAAAATGTGTGCAATGAGATGTTGGTGAAATCTCAGTTTGTTGCGTGCATGGCTACTTGTCATTCCCTTACAAAGATTGAAGGAGTGCTTTCTGGCGACCCCCTGGACTTGAAGATGTTCGAAGCCATTGGATGGGTAAGCTCAGAGTCTCATGGAACAAGTGATCTTCAGGAAAGTGCAGTGAAAATTGAATGCCCTCACAGAAAGATTAATCTTCAGTCCTGTGGCAGTTAAAGCAAATTTGCAGTTTCTATAGATACCTCATGGAGAGATGTAAAACTGTGCAGTGGCCTAGGAGTGAGTGTCACTACCTTACACAGCAGAATGAATGTATCCAGCATCCTTGTGCCCTTGGTGTTCTGTTCTCCTCTTCTACTTACACGTGTGTGCACATGTGTATTGACCGACACTTTTTTTCTACTTTTGCCACTGGTATTTTCATTTGTAAGTGCATTGTTCTTCAGTTGTTATCATTTTATGACATTCATTCTTTTATTGTTTTTTAAGACTCAGTCTTATTATATAGTCTAGACTGGCCTCAAATTTGTGATCCTCCTGCCTCAACTTTCAGAATTCTGGAATTATAGGCATGCACAATGATGTGTAGCTCATATCTTACAGTTGTGATAATTGGTTTTATTTCCTCTTGCAACAGGTTTTTGTTTTATGTTGCTGTTTTTTGTTCTCTCCTCTTCATGCTGTTGGTTTCATTGCATTATCTCGATAGTACTTTTCCTCTCAAGCACAGAGTGTGACTGGGTACTTGTGGGTTGTGGTGGTGTGACTGTGTGGGTTGTCACGCCACAGGGTCCCCTCACTGGCAGGCGGCAGTCTCCTCACCACTGGCTCACTGGGAGCTTTTGCTCTCCTGGGCGCCTGTCTGGAGAACCGCCTGGCTTCCTGCTGCACTCTGTACTCAGCTCAGCTCTGTCAGCGATGAGTTTTTGCCTCTCCTGTGCCTCTCGAGGGTGTTTGGGCCGCTCTTAGCTTTGGGGCTGTCAGTCAGCACTATCCAGTACTCCGTGTGTATCCATGCTTGTAACCTGCGTTGGCTTTCTGTTTACTTTGTTCTCCTTTGGTATTTTGTTAGTCTTTTGAAAAGGAGGGAGTGGATGACTAGCTGAATGCTCTCTCTGCCATCTTCTGAAGAATCACAGTTCATTGTACTGAAATTTGGCTCCTGAAAACAAGCCCTATTTCTTGTATAGAAAAAGAAGCAAAATAGAGCTGATTTCTCTCTGAATGCTGATTTCTCTCAACACTTTCTCCAGCGAATCAGATTTTCTATAGATAACAGTGTGCAGTGTTTGAGCTTTAAGAAAATTGGTTTAATCTGGAAGTTTGTGTAACAGCATGTTTTGCTGGCTATGAGGTGCTCTGGGATGTGATGTGATTGGGTCTGTTCTGTTCATAGAACATTGCCAGCCAGGCACCCTGACTGCTTGGCATGATTGGTGGTGTGGAGTGAAGGTGCATCTAGTTCAGAGATTTAAAATGTGGGTATGTGGGTGGAGTTGTCCTGTAGAATTTATAACATTGGCTGTTGGGCACAGTGTCCCTCACAGTTTTCATTGCTTGAACCTTCCTGTTGGGAATTGTTATGTGTGTATTTAATATAAGCATATTAAATGTATGTATTTAGCTTTGGGGCTCTTCGTTTACTTGTTTGTTTGAAAAATACTTCAAATATTTTTTGACTGGAAATTGAACCCAGGAGCTTGTGCGTACTAGTCATGCACTCTACCACTGAGTATACCGCTGCCCTTTGGAATTTTCCCACCCTCCCCCAGTGTTATTCAAGTAAATTCCAAGGGGTTCAAGTATAGCAGTAGCTTAACTAGAAGTGCTTAAGCTGAAATACTAAACTCAATCTTTGTACCTCGGCCTATTCTTTTTTTCTCCCCTGATAGTACTAAGGATTAATCCTAGGAGCCTTCACATTGAGCTATATTCCTGACCTTTTTTTTTTTAAAGTTTTTGAGACAAGGTTGTGTAGTTCAGGCTGGTGCTAAACTCAGTCTCGAGCTCAGCAATCCTCCTGCCTCTGCCTCCCGAGTGCTAGGATTACAGGCGTGAGTCACCACACCCCTCACTGTGGTGTGTGGTACTGATTGTTGGTAGGTGTGAGTGACCATGCCCGACATTGTTGTATGTGGTTACTAGGGATCAAACTCAGGACACTGTACTTGCAAAGCAGGTGCTGGAACCACTGAGCTAAATCCCCAGCCCTCCCTAGCATTTTGAATACATTTCTTTCTTTTTTTTTTAGATTTATGAGACAGGGTCTCACTTTGTAGTTCAGGCTTGCTCTGAGCTCACTCTGTAGCCCAGGCTAGCCTTGAACTCAAGAGAATCCTCCTGCCTCTACCTCCCAAGTGCTGGGATTACAGGTGTGACCCATCACGCCTAGCATTGTGGTATGTGGTGCTGGGATGGAACTCAGAACCTTGTGCTTTCCAAGTAGATGCCGGAACCACTGAGTGAAACTTCCGGCCCTTGTTTTATTTTTTAGATAGGATCTCACTGAATTGTCCATGTGGCACTTGAACTTGCATCCTGCCTTAACCTTCCAGAGTGCTGAGATCATGGGTGTGCTCCACCAAACCTGATCTGTTCTTGACAGAGTTGTACTAGGGTAGAATCTTCCATTGGCAGAAGGGCATCTCTGGGTGATAGACAAAATTCTTGGAGCTGCAAAAGCCATCTATTTTTCATAAAGCCAGTTTCTAGATTGAAGAAGTTGTGAAAAGAGTATAAAAGATGTTTGTTCTTTATCTTTATTCTACTTTATTCCCCCTTGGTACCAAGGCTCAAACTCAGGACTTTGAGCTTGCCAAGTAGGTATGGCGCCACTGAGCTGTGTTCCTGCCCCTTAATTCTAATTCTTAACACTTGTTTACCGGTCCCATGGCCTGTCAGGTGTCTAGCCACCTCTGTTTACCTTAGTTCTCTAGTATCATTCATTTGTTCATTTGCCAGCACTTTTTAACAGATTTACTGTAAACAGTCAGTATAGTCACTGGAACCAGTAACTGAATTTTGTGAAGCAGAATGTTGAATGTTTTCCTTTCAGATTCTGGAAGAAGCAACTGAAGAAGAAACAGCACTTCATAATCGGATCATGCCCACGGTGGTTCGTCCTCCCAAACAACTACTTCCTGAATCTGTACCGGCAGGAAATGAAGAAATGGTATGCACCAGGGAATGCTGGGTGATGGTGATGATGCTTTCCTACATTTGGCTATAATTTGGAAAGATTGCCGAAAAGAGTCAAATGTCTGTTCTTTAACCCTATGAAAAAAAGGGCAATTTCAGCTGTGTTTATCTTAAACTATACCTGAGGTGTGGGACAGGGAATTTTGTAAAAGGTTAAGATTTCTACTTTCCTATTTACTAAGCAATTTTAAGACCTGATGACTTAAATACATGATAGTCAGGTCTTTTAAATTGCATCTGTATTCCTAGAATTGCATAAAAATACTAAAAGAAGTCTCTAATAAGAAAGGCTTTGTGTTTTTTTGGAGGCAGGGTTTCACTTTAATTCACAGGGTAGACCAGGCTGGCTGGAGCAAGCCTCCTGCCTCTAAGTGCTGGGATTACAAGTGTGTACCACCAAGCCTACCTTGGTTTTTGATGACCTTTGTAGATGAGTTCAACTACTTTATTATTTTATTTTTTGGCAGTAGCAGGGATCGAACTTGGGCCCTTATTCTTGTAAGGGAGGCACAGAGCTAAATCCTTGGTTAGGTGATTTTTTTGTGTGTACCAGGTATCGAACTTGGGGCCTTAAGCTTGTGAGGCAGATGCAGGAACTACTGAGCTAAGTCCCCGGCCTCCTACTTTATTTTATGAAAGGTGGTAGAGAAGTAATCTTGAATCCTTACTGTGAAATAATAAAGTTCCTTGCTATTTTTCAAGTAATGCTTTGTGGATGCTTATGTTATTTCTAAGTTGAGTATATTAACAGACTTAATGTGTACTTTCTTTTGTTTATAGGAGCTGTTTGAACTTCCAGTAAGTGAGAAATGTTTTCTTGTTACCTAAGTGCATTTGTTTCTCTTCTTGAAGAATAATACATGCTTTGCACGTCTTTTGAAATTGTGTAGGCTGTTTATGAGATAGGAATTGTTCGCCAGTTCCCATTTTCTTCAGCTTTGCAACGCATGAGTGTGGTTGCCAAGGTGCTAGGGGAGAAGAAGATGGACGCCTACATGAAAGGGGCCCCCGAGGTCATCGCGAGCCTCTGCAGGCCTGAGACAGGTGAGGGAGTGATCGAGCGGAGGAGAGCTAGTGTTTGCATCTGCTGCTGTTAGCAATTCTAACTGAAATTGCTTTTTTTCTTTTAGTTCCTGTTGATTTTGAGAAAGTTTTAGAAGAGTATACTAAACAGGGTTTCCGTGTGATTGCTCTTGCACACAGAAAATTAGAGTCCAAACTGACGTGGCACAAAGTACAGAACATTAGTAGGTAAGGTAGTCCGGCTCTCCTGCTTTTTCCATTAGTATACCATTTGTGTTTATATAAGTCATGCACAGTCCTTTGCCTGTAGTTTATATGTATTGAATTTGTGCCTGTATTTAACAATGTCTGCCAGATGATTGAGCTAAAAATAATGTACATTTTTTTCCATTACCCAATCTTTTTTCATTTTATATTGATTTTTTTTTTTTGTATTTGTGAAATGCAAAAATTAGTATAAAATTGTGTATTTCCTTACAACCTTTGGAACTACTTTGTTTGTTAAATATTTCTCAGATGCATACATGTGTCATGCATGTTGGAGGACTAGAACAGACATCACATCTACTTCCCTAAATGTAGGTTTCACATTTCAAGGATTTTAGGCTGGGTTGTAAGTGATCCATGTGTACTCTTTGTGTGTACCTACATTTTTTAAGCAGAAAGGAGTATCCATTGGTTTCCTGCTAATTCTATGTTGGGGAGATAGTCTACCCTTGAGAATTGCAGAAAAACCAAACATAAAACCTTTTCCAGTGACCTGTGGCATATGCACAGGTGGGAGCCACAGGTGTATAATGTACTATAATTCCTGCAAAGAGCACATGGTACGCGTTTCTCTTCATAGATTTGTCTTTCACCATTTGCCCCTTAAAGAGGATTGCGTTGCCTGTGATTCTTGAGCCTGTGAAACATCCTTCTGTGCCCTTGATTAGGCTTTCTGTTCTGTACCAGAGACCCTGCCCCTCCCAACCTACTTTTTCTTTCTACTTCCATTTTACCTCATTCTTTGGCCACCAAGATTTCAGTGTTGCTGTTCTGCTTTGCGGGGATAGGTTTTAACCTTTCTCTTATAGCTTAAACCTTTATTATATCTTGAATATTGTTCTCTTTGCTAGTGGAAGGGCAAGATTTCCATGACTTGAATATTTGTGAGAGATTCAGAAGACCAACTGAATCTAGAAGCTAATACCTCCCAGAATAATTACATGTTGCTATTGACTCAGTAGTTTCTCATTGGCATATAGTGTGGTCCTTTGAAGACTGTTGCAGATGTCATAGCTTTTTTCTTCTGTTAGTACTAGCAGTATTGTTCATTTTTAAGTTCGCTAGTCTTCAATATTTTTACTACCTGTCCATTGGTAAAAATTACTTATTCCAAAGATATTTAGGTTTCATAGGTAAATATTCAAGTGCTTTTATTATTAATTCTTATGTAAAGAAATTACTTGGTTATTGTAAATAAGAAATTCTAGTTGCTGCTATCATATCCCTTTTCCTCATTGCAAAATAAAAATTTTCTATAGTATATTTTTAGTAGCTTAAAATTTCTTAAGAATCTGACTGTAAGGAACAGAATTCATCTTCATTATGTTGTTGAAGCACATGTTAATTTTTTGCATGTTCAGCATCTCTTTGGTTGCATCCTACTTCCCCACAGAAGTGTCTTGAAAGTAGAGAGTTGTGCCATTTCATCCATGAGCTTCCAGTAATTAGCAAAGTGCTAGGTGCATAGTAGACTCAATTATTTGAAGAATGCCAGCTTGATAACTGTATAATCAGTTTTCTAGAAAATATTTCTCTGGCACCTGAGTAGTTTTCATTGTGTGCACTACTATTGTAACAATTCCTGCACTGTATATCTGGATCAAGAATTGTTTTGGGGGAGTTTTTTTGTTTGTTTTTTAAGGTGCCTGGCATTGAACTCAGGGCCCTTGTGCTTGCAAGGTAGGCATGATCCCACTTGAGCTAAATCCCTGGTTCCAACAATTGTTTATGAACTGGTAGTAGAGGCATACATATAATTCTAGCACTTGGAAGGCTGAGGCAGGATTATCAGAATGAGCTTTAGGCCAGCCTGGACCAGTTGATGAGACTTTCTCACTTAAAAAGCAAAAACAAAAACAAAACAAAAAGAATTATCTATAGAGTTGGTCAAAAGGGCTGGATTTTTATCTCAGTGGTGTCAGACTTACTGGTAAGTGCAAGCTCCTGGGTTCAATCGCCGATACCAGGGGGAAAAATAGTAGAGTTGGTGAACACTTGAAAATGAGTCTCCTGTAACTACCAGCTGTGCTTGTGGGTCAGCTTTCCCCCCTTTCACTTCCATTTTAATTAGGGGGTGTTTTAGGAAGGACAGTAGAGTCTTATGCTTATAGATTTCCAAGTGGGATATAAGATTGGTGTTCTTTAGCACTAGAATTTAGTGTTCTACATTTTCAAATGATCCTTACATTTCATGTTTCAAATGATAAAATTTTATTTCAACATACCAAAATATTTTGGGGGAGTTTTTCAGATTAAAATTTTTCAAGATATTCTACTTGTAAATACACACATGGTTTATTCAGCATATAAAATGTTTTACTTCACAGTACATAGATATTTTAAATTGTCAACATAGAGAGAACAACATTTGTTCTCTTGACTAAACCATTATGTGTTAAAACTTCTTTTTCTGCAGAGATGCCATTGAAAACCACATGGATTTTATGGGATTAATTATAATGCAGAACAAATTAAAGCAAGAAACCCCTGCAGTACTTGAAGATTTGCATAAAGCCAACATTCGCACTGTCATGGTCACAGGTTAGACTTTGTGAAAGAACACAGGAAAAGAATGAGTGTGACTCGAGTTCACCTTATGTAACCCTGAGGCATGACGTCAGTTTTAAAAGCTTTTACATAGTGGCTCCACCTCATGCTGTCTTTTTTCAGCTCTGAAAATTTTCCTGGGGTCTAAGGTAACCATGCAGTAGCCTTTTGGGATCTAGCCAATTCTATTCATAGGAAGTATAGAAAAATAGTGAAGGGAACACTGTAAAAATTTTTAATTCTCCTCCTCTTTATGATCTGTCTCTAATCTCAAAGCACTTATTTACCTGTGTTACTTATTTGTAGTTTTGTTTTAACACTATGGTACAAAAGCAGTTGAGGATTAGGAGCATAGGTTAAACAGTTTGGGGTCTTTTTCAGGCTGCCACCTACATGGAAAATGATAAATAGGTATTTGTTACAGTTCGATATTTGTGTATCTCTGAGGGATGGTAGAAATAGCCTGTTTGGGGCTGTGTTGTTTGACTGCCACACTGAATGATTCCTGATGTTCCTAGAGTCGGTAACATTAGGTAATTCCTTGGTTGTGTAGAATTATGGCAGCTCTTTCTCCAGAGCAAATAGTTGGATTATATTACTCACTTTATGGTATATATGTGTTCAGTAAGTCTTATGTGGGAAAAGCCTGCATATATTTTATGTCTTAGACTCAGAAATTCGTCTAATACACCTCTGACTGTACAGTTCAAGGTCACTAAATCTTGTAGCATTCCAGCAGTGTCTTCTCCTTCAGGGTACTTTCCATCTGTGTCTCCTCCTCCTCACCCTCTTCCTCCTTTTCTGCTGTGACAAAATTCAGCTTTGTGTTGCAGGGGCTGAAGGAAGGCACCATGGAAGTAGTGTGTCACCCCTCAGTTTAGGCAGTAATAGGAACCCCGAGCCCTTGCCCACTTCTACTGTCCTTGTCCCTTTTCAGCTGCTGCTTCTCATAACTGAGAGGTGGTCGCTCTTACTTCTCCTTACATCCATTCTGGTCACCTCTTAACGTTTTGTTTTGTACAGTGTTTGTCAATTACCCTTCTCTGTTACACACCACACCAGTGCTCCTACACAGACCATCTTTCCGTTTAGGTTACTTCAGCAAATGTTGACTTAGCATCAGCTCTCTCTCCCTCCCTCTCTCTCTCTCACACACTCTCTTTCATTCACACACACACACACACACACACACACACACACACACACACACACAAACACACACACACACACACACACACACACACACACACACTGTGCCATTGGTTGTGGGGCCAGTAGAGCATGACTGAATGGTTGTGGGCAAGGGCTGGAGCATGGAACCTGCTGCGTGTCCCACTGCTGGCCCTGCAAGAGCATTCTGGTTACCTAGCCCCCTGTGCACTTGCTCTGTGTGAGGCATTCCTTAGTCAGTGCACCCTGCCTAGTGTGTGGACCAAGACCATGTGTCATCCACGATGCCCTGCTCAGTCACAAGGACTGCAGTAGATACTTTGTAAATGCTTCTTTGATAGTTACATTTCTGTTTAAATTTTAATACATTCAAAATATTTTAAAAATTAGGTGACAATATGTTGACTGCTGTCTCCGTGGCCAGAGACTGTGGAATGATTCTACCTCAGGATAAAATTATTATTGCTGAAGCGTTGCCTCCAAAGGATGGAAAAGTTGCCAAGATAAATTGGCATTATGCGGACTCCCTGCCTCTGTGCAGTAATTCATCAGCAATCAACTCAGAGGTATGACTGAGATTAACTTTCTGTTTTGAAGCTTGCTTGTTCGAATTTACTCTGAAAAATCAAAAGCGGTACGTTAAAACAAATAACATTAGTCTTAAGTAATTACTAATAAATGATGCAGGTGGCTCATGAACATCTGGACACAGTGGTATCTCACTTCACAAACTTAATTCTTCCCTCGATTCTGGTCACAAAAGTGGGTTGAATGAAAACTGAATCAAATTCAGTGATTAGGTTCAATTTTAACTACAGGGGAAACTGGATTTGGTTGCTGTCCAGTTCGGGTTGCAACCAGAGTCACGGAGAGAACTGAGTTCATGATCTGAGGTACCACTGTGTTACCTTCATGTTTATACCTTTAAATCAAAGATGATATTTAATCTTAGGTTTTTAAAAAATAAGCGTAGTTTTTCTTTTTTTTAAAACATGATAGGTGCTTATAAAAATAAATTTTCCTCAGTGCCCAGGAGGCTAAGGAGGGAGGATTGCGGTAGTTTAAGGCCAGCTTGAATGACATAGTAAGATCCTGTCTCCAAAAACAAAGATTTTCCATGCATAATTTGAATAGATGTTAAATATTAGTGTCTTGAATAAAATATCAAATGAAACAGTTCTGCTTTGGAACAAGTGTATATAACATAGATCAGGTGACATGGTGTGGCTGCCTAACTACACATCCAACATCTTCATCCATAGATGATTCCAATGAAGTTGGCTCATGATAGCTTAGAGGACCTGCAATTGGCTCGTTACCATTTTGCCATGAATGGAAAATCATTTTCTGTGATTCTAGAGCATTTTCAAGATCTGGTTCCCAAGGTAAGTGAGTTCATTCATAAATTCCTGAATGTGTTTACATGAGTATATTGTGGAGAATGTTTTTAAGAAATTGATGTTTTTTTCCAGTTGATGTTGCATGGAACGGTGTTTGCTCGTATGGCACCCGATCAGAAGACGCAGTTGGTAGAGGCCCTGCAAAATGTGGAGTAGGTATTGGTGGTTTTTGGTTTTTGTAGCTTATTATGAATAGCTTACTCTGTTTTCCTTAGCTGCTTGTTACAGTTTCATCTTCAAACTGAATAGTAACTAATGTTTCTTAGCATCCTTAATTCAAACATCCAAAATCTGAAATTCCGGGAATATTGTAACAGACTATAGAGGACTTCAGATTTGGGCTTGCGAGTGAAGTCTGCTCAGCTATTGAAGTCTGTGCAAATACTTCAGAATCCAAAAAAACTGAAAATCTGAAACACTTCATGTCCCAAGCATTTCCACAAACACACATGCATACATTTGCGTGTACACATAGATTGTTATCGTGAGACAGGTGAGAATTTTAAGCACTTCTTTAAAATAGTTGTGTGCTTGCTGATAGCTGAAAGACAACATCCATTTCTTCAGGTGGGTTAGAGAGCTGTCAGGGCTCTCTCCTGAGAGAAGTGACTATAGTTTCAGTGCATGGTTGTGTTTGATGGTTTTTTTGTTTGTTTGTTTTTTTGAGACAGCATCTTGCTTTGTAGTTCAGGCTGGCCCTGGGCTCACTATGTAGCCCAGGTAAGCTTCAGAATCACAGCAATCCTCCTGCCTCTGCCTTCCAAGTGCTGGGATAATAGATGTGAGCCACCACACCCAGCATTATGGTATGTGGTACTGATTGCTGGTGGGTGAATCACTGTGCCTCACATTGTGGTACGTAGTTACCAGGGATCAAACCTGGGCCCTTGTGCTTGCAAGGCAGGCGCTATGACCACTGAGCTAAATCGCTGGCCCTATGTTTGATGTTTTTAAGGGAGAAATCCTTACCCATGTATTAAAAACAAATATACTAAAGAAGGTCCATGCTCTAAAGATTAGGAAATTGAGACACCATACTGATTTGCCTTTGCTGTGACATAAGTAGGATTGTGACACTGACCCATTCCCTTTCCGGCCAGTGCTGTTAGCAGAGCACCACACCTGGGGTCATCATAATGGAAAGGTCTGTTACTTCCATTCAGTGCCTCATGATCTCGGGTCTTCATAGTGTGTACTGGAGAAGTCTTACTAACTTGGGTGCTGTGTCGTTCAAGAAGCTAATACATGCCAATTATTTTGGTCCTTAGTTACTTTGTTGGAATGTGCGGTGATGGAGCAAATGATTGTGGTGTAAGTACTGTCTTGCCATTTACTTCTGTGATTCCCAGTGTAGCCTGAATGACATGTTTGAAACTGACCCAGTTTTCTTGCACTCTTCAGGCTTTGAAGAGGGCTCATGGAGGCATTTCCTTGTCAGAACTTGAGGCTTCAGTGGCATCGCCTTTCACCTCTAAAACTCCTAGTATTTCCTGTGTGCCAAATCTCATCAGGTACCACAGATGGTAGTGGTTTTGAGGATTTCTTTGCATTATTGCATTATTTCTGTGTGTAAGGGCAAATTTAAATGGTTAGTAACCATTTGGAACTGTAACTTATTATGAATAGCTTACTCTGTTTTCCTTAGCTCTAGCTGTGGACATGCACTTTGATAGCTGTTGAGTGTGTATGTGCACTTGTCCAGACATAAGTGTGTGTGGACAAGGAGTTTGAAATGCTTTCCTTCACACCCAACCTTTCTTTCCCTAGGGAAGGGCGTGCTGCTTTGATGACTTCCTTCTGTGTGTTCAAGTTTATGGCATTATACAGTATCATTCAGTACGCCAGTGTTACTCTCCTGTATTCAGTGAGTACAGCCTTGTGCCCAGCCCTGGTGGTCTCTTATGTATGCTAAGACACATATGTGTTTGATTTTTTCCCCCCTCTTTTTGGCTTTTTAAGATAGGGCTCACTATGTGTTGCAGGTTGGTGGTAAACTCACTAGATAGCCTAGAATGAAACTTTTGGTAGTCTTCCTGCCTCAGCCTCTGGAGAGCTGGGATTATGAGGTTAGGCTACTGAGCCTGGCTTTTAAGAGGTTTTTATTGGGTCAGTTTTAAGGAGATACCTTTTGTACTAACATACTAAATCAAATGTTTATGAAGATATTTTGATTAATTTTAAAGGCACAAACTTTTGCATTTTCAAGCACATGCATGTGTTCTTTTGACGTTGTCATTATGGGGGAAAATAAATTGTAACCTGAGAAGAGTACAGTTAAATTAATTCCTAAAACTGTGTTTTAAAATGATTTCTGTAGATCTTGAGTAACCTGGGAGACTTGCAGTTCCTCTTCATTGACATGGCAATCATTTTGGTACTAGTATTTACAAGTGAGTATTTTGCTTTGTTACTGATGTTACATACGAAATTCTGATGTGATGTACTAAACTTTGGTAAATTTATGTCAGCAGTTGTACATATGTCTGCAGATTCCTTGTAAATGTGCTCTTATGTCCTTTATTTATACTTTGCCTTTTGGGTTTTTTTTCCTGAAATGTTGGAGTGTGAATCTGATGTCACTATGCCTCTTTGCCGTTATTTTAGTGTGTATTACTTAAAAGTAGGTACAGTTACACAGATCAAGAAACTGAACATTAAATATTACCTAGTCCAAACCCTGCTTTGCAAGTTTTGTCACTGGCTCCGATAAAGTCCACTGGGCTTGTTTTCTTCCTCATCCCCTAGATTAGAGCCAGTGTGTGGTGCAGGCCCCAACTTCACCTCATTACCCTGTCTCCTCAGCCTCTGCTGTCTAGAGCAGGCCCCTGGCCTTTTGGGGCTTCTTGACACTGGTGCTCATGAGGATGGTGGTTTGATTTAGTCTCCATAGACCTAGGCAGTAGAGCTGTTGGGGAATAGCACAGAAGTGACACTGTGTCCTGTAGATGGCTCCTATGAAAAGGCACAGTGTTGGTTTCCTCCAGCATTAGGATCCTGAATTAAAATGATGGCCCTGAACTAAGAATCTGTCTCTAGAGAAGTATTTGTGAGGTAAAATGCTAACGGGAGGGTTGTGGGACTGAGACCTTGGTCCTGCCAACAACTTAGGCAGCTAATTCCCTGTGATGCAGTGTCCTAACCCCTTCTTCTCCACCGGACTCCAGCAGTATCTTCCAAGGGTGACAGCTGGAAGCATGTCCAGATATTCCTGTATGCCCTAGGGGGCAGGAACCCCTGAGGGCAAAGCAGGAGTGAGCCAGTCTTCAGTGGACAGTGAACCTGGTGAATGAGAGGTAGAAGAGCAGGGTTCTGCAGTCCTGACCTAACTCTCCACAAGGCATTTGTTACAGAAAGAGAAACGAGACGGTTCAGTGGAAGCCCAGCTCAGAGGCACCATCTCAGTGGATGCCAGTGTTTTGATGTTACTGGTTTGTTCATGCTCCTTCAGAGGGTTGTTAGTGTCTTCTCCAGAGGGAAAGTATGTAGATCATTTTACAGTGTAGGATTCAGAAAATAATACACTGTAACAGTGGTGATTAATTTTTGTACTTAGATTTGTGTTAGTATTCCCTCTGAATCTCAGTAGAAGTGTAAATATTACTCTTGAGGCTTTTTTTTAAAGCCTAAATTGTTTATTTTTATAGATTACTTAAATTTGTATGACGCATGTCTTGAATTGTTAGACAAAAACAGTTTTAAAGTTTCCAGTGAACGTCATTCTGTATTTTATAGTGACTTAGACACAAACCTTTCCTCTTTTCTTTCCGAGACAGTGAGTTTAAACCCGGCCTGGAAGGAACTTGTGGCACAGAGACCGCCGTCGGGTCTCATATCTGGGGCCCTGCTCTTCTCCGTTTTGTCTCAAATCATCATCTCCACTGGGTTTCAGGCTCTGGGGTTCTTTTGGGTCAAGCAGCAGCCTTGGTATAAAGTGTGCCCCCCACATTTAGAGTAAGTAGGCCAACCTGTACAAAACATCGTGTAGAATGTGTGTAGATATGCATATAAGATGGGTATAAAGGTGTATAAAAGTGGAACGCAGCTGGTTGAAACCCTTGTATAATTGGGCTTATGTTTTGTGTCATGGTAGCTCCTACCTGGGGGAAGGGTTTTTGTCTGTTTTATTGCTAATAGCACAAACCACAAGCTAAGCTATAAAGAGGCTAATGTGACTTATGTTCTGGTCCACGGTCCCGGAGCTACATCTGAGAAGAGGCTCCTTGCTGGAATGTCCTTAGGCAGGGCCGGACATCCTTGAGAAGAGGTTGGCTTTCGTAGCAGGCCCACACACTGGTGTGCTGCTGGAGTGGAGGGGTGCATCCAGACAGCGGAGCCCTCCAGCCCACCCGGTCCGCCCCTTCACATCTCCCAGCAGTGTGGTTTCAGCATCAATCGAGTCTATGGAATGAGAGAGTTAGTCTTCTAAATCTAGTCTGCACTTCTGACTTCTGTACCCCAACTCAGGAGATGCCGTTTCAGAACATTTTTAAAGTGTATTATTAAGTGCATCTATTTGTTTTTTTGTATTCTATAGTTTACAAATTGCTGTGATATTTTAAACGTGCATAATTTTTGTTGAATTAATAGTCCCCTTTTTACTCTGCTTGATTTAAGGAGACTTTTTAAATAGTTCAGTGCTAGGGTTGGGGATTTAGCTCAGTGGTCCTGGCGTCTTCCTGGCAAGCACAAGGTCCTGAGTTTGATCCCTGATAATCACATACCACAAAGCTGATTGTGGTGGCTCATGCCAGTAATCCCAGCACTCGAGAGACAGAGGCAGAAGGATTACTGAGTTGGAGCCTTGCCTGGGCTATACAGTGAGTTTGGGGCCAGCCTGAACTACGAAGCAAGACCATACCTCAAAAAAAAAAAAAAAAAAAAAGAAAGTTTAATGCTATTTTCTAACCCATAGACAGTGTTGAGGGTGTGCTCAGTGGTGCAAGTACTCCCCTGGCTTGTGGGAAGCCCTAGTTCTGTCCCTAGCACTGCAGGGTTGGGAATGGAATCATCTTGAGGCTCAGAGCTCCTGAGTAGCAGTTTATCAGTTTGTCTCTGCTAACTTCTACGTGCTGTAGGAGTTATTTGACCAAGGGTGGGGTTGGCTTCACGTGTTTGTTTCCATGTGTACTGGGCAGCACTACCCCCCTGGAAATGGCTGAGGTTGGTTTTGTTTTGTTTTTTGTTTTTTATTTTTTGGTACCAGGGATTGAACTTGGGACCTTGTGCTTGTGAGGCAGGTGCCAGAATCTCTGAGTTAAATCCCTGGTCCCTGCCCACCTGGGCATGGGAAGGAGGGCTAGCCATTGTTAAAGAACAGTGAGGACAGTGCTGGGCACATGTGTGCTACAAAGTTTCTTATTAGGCCACATAGCCTGAGGGGAGCGGGTGGCTCTGCAGGAGAGGAGATGGGGTGAAAGAGGTGAGGTCATATTTCCATGTTAAAATGTGGTAGAGCTAATGTTAAAGCCTGGTCTGTGTACTCTAAAATTTTAAAAATGAGGGAGATTCATGAAATATTTCTTTTAATGTTTAAAAATCTGATTGTAGTGTTTGGCTAAGAGAAAGTCTATTCTTGAATTTTCTGTGTATATCCAGTGTTGATACTGTTGGATCTTTAGTTCTTGAAGTGGAAATTGTGTTTACTAATGCAAAATTTTTTGTGTGCTCTAGTGCTTGTAATACAACAGGAAGCCTGTTTTGGAATTCTTCACACCCATGCAATGAAACTGACCCTGATAAGATAAAAAATTATGAAAATACCACAGTGTTTTTTATCTCCAGCTTCCAGTACCTCACAGTGGCAGTTGTCTTTTCAAAAGGAAAACCCTTCAGGCAACCTTGCTACAAGAATTGTAAGTTGGGCATTTATTGTGATTCATACCTTGCCTTTCCCCCTTTAAAATGATGTTGGAGAAGAGTTTTAACTTCCCAAAGTAAAACAGGTCTTCATAGCTTGGATGAACCAGTAATTTAGATGTTCACTGTCTTGCTTTAGTCTGGTAAGAATTTCCTCTGTAGATTTAAAGTTAAAGCCCCCCGTGTTGAGCATTCCTGGTCTTCACAGCCTGTTACTTCTGGTGCATCTTCTCTCTCTAGTGCCTTGCAGAGGGAGTTAGGACTGGAAGCAGGAACAGAGGTCCTCGAAGGAGACAGTGGGGATTGCCTTCTCCTCAGGGTGGTCTGTGCAGAGCCAGCTGCTCCCATCTCCTCTGTTCCTCCTCCCTCCTCTTTTACATTTCGAACCCCAGCATAGCCAGGGTCCACCTGGAGGCTTGTGCACCATGGACTTAGCTTGTTGTGACAACAGGTTATAGGATTTTAAATGAGCCAAGTTAAGATTTATCAGTAAATACGAAGAGCCAGTCTTTAGAAATCAGGAGCATACTAATTAATATATGGAAAACCTTTTCACTTTGCTGTATCTTGGAAGGGAGTAGCAAACATTCTTTTTTATTTTTTTGAGACAGGGTCTCACTTTGTGGTTCAGGCTGGCCCTGAGCTCAGCCTCAAACTCACATCACAGCAATCCTCCTGCCTTTGCCTCCCGAGTGCTGGGATTATAGGCGCGAGCCACCACGCCCAGCACTGGTATGTGGTACTGATTGTAGCTGGGCGTGAGTCTCCACACCCAGTATTGTATGTGGCTAACCAGATCGAACCTGGGTCCTTGTGTTTGCAAGACAGGTGCCAGAACCACTGAGTTAAATCCGTGGCCCCATGACAGTTCTTCCTGAGTCCTATAGTCTGCTACTTATTGAATCCCCTTTCTCTGTCTGTGGGCTATTTCTGCTGCCCTGCCTGCGTGTCTCCTGTTGAGGGCTTACTCTGGAGCAGTGCTGAGCCCTGGATGACCTGAAGAATAAGCTAGCCTTGCAGGGAAAGACTAGACATGTCATAGGACAGAAGTTTCCAGCCCTAAGAAGTATAGGAAGGAACAGCAGTGAGGGACAGTAGCATGTGTGTTCATGTCTGAATCGCCAAAATGCCTTCCTAGTTCCTTATTTCGGTGCCACCTTCCATTGAGAGTATCTGGCACCTGTAACACTAAGCTCACATTGCCATATGGTAGAAGGTGTGTGATAACTTATAATTTGCCTGTTACTTTCCATTTTTGAATATTTGAACATCTCTGCTGTAGAATCCTTGTATCTCCATCTTTAGGCAAAATAGATTCAGAATGACTTATTTAAGTTCTTTAGCTTTGTATATATCAATTAAAATGCAATTTAAGGGGGCCTGGAGTTAGCTCAGTGGTTCTGGTGCCTGTCTTGCAAGCACAAGGACCCGGGTTCGATCCCTGGTAACCACATACTATACTGGGTGTGGAGACTCACCCCAGCAGCAACCATTACCACATACGACAGTGCCAGGCATGGTGGCTCACATATGTAATCCCAGCACTCAGGAGAAAGAGGCAGGAGGATTGCTGTGATGTGAGTTTGAGGCTGAGCTCAGGGCCAGCCTGAACCACAAAGTGAGACCCTGTTTCAAAAAAAACCTAAAAAAAAAAAAAAAAAAAATGCAATTTAAGTCTTTAACAAGGGCTGTCCTCCCTCCCCTGTCCCATGCTTTCCACCAGCACACAGTTTGACTTGATAACAGTCATTGGGGAAGACTTGTCGGCAGAATCGCTCACTGTGATCATCCACAGTGCTGGAAGTCAGGTGTTGAGAGGGGTCTACTGGGCATGCCTTGGAACAGAAAAGTCTTAACTGACTTTTAACTGACTATATAAATCTGCCAGCTGTCCACCTATCCTGTCGTGTAGTGCCTTTTTGAATAGTGTGTCTTTCTCTCCAGGCTGAACAGATTTAATTATTTATTTCCCAGCTCAGGGAGAGAGATAGGGACCTCTTGAGAAATGCTCTTTGGGTAGATATAAGGAATTTTGGAGCCTGAGTTACCTTCTAATAATGAACATATATCAGGAATCACATTATAAATCTAGTTTTGGGCTGGGGATTTAGCTCAGTGGTTCTGGCCTCTGCCTGGCAAATGCAAGGTCCCAAGTTCAATCCCTGGTACCACATACCACAGTGCTGGGCGTGGTGACTCATGCCTGTAATCCTAGCACTCAGGAGGCAGAGGCAAGAGGATTGCTGTGAATTCAAGGCTAGGCTGAACTACAAAGTGAAACCCTGTCTCAAAAAAACAAACAAACAAAAAATAAATCTAGTTTTGTTACAGTTGTTCAAATGCATTAAGATTTGAGAAATACTCAATTTGTTTGTCTGTTTGTTTTTTATGAAACTTTTTCTTCTTCATCTCTGTCTCTCACATTTGGTTTCTTAGTGTTTCTTCTAGTCCTTCCTTGCATTTTTTTCTTGTGTACTTGAAACCAGCACTTCCTAAACATTTTTTTCTTTTAACTGACAGTAGATGACGAATGTATGTTACTTTTGCTTTGATGGAATAGGATATTACATTTTCTGTTGGCAGATGTGTAGAATTTTTAAAAGTCTAGGGAAAAAAGCTTTTTACCCAAAGTAGGTCTGCCATTTTTTCATCTTGTTGGATGTCAGTGGCTCACAGTAAAATAGTTCTCCCCACTTTTGACATGATTAGTAGTATAACTACAATACTAGAACTATATATATGAGAATACAGGTAGTATAGGCTGTCGTGTTAGAACTATGTAGGAATGTGGTCTGTGTACAGGGAGGATAAAGTTTCTCTGAACAAAAACTACTGCTGGCAATTTTAAACTGACATAGTAGCAGAGTTTGTTTACAGATGACTCACATTTATATGAGCATTGAGACTCCATCGAAACAGCAGTGAGACATCAGTGATAGTAGGAAGGGCCTTAACTTCACCTTATCTAAACCTTGTCATGGTAAGGTTTGGGTTATTTTTGGATTTAGTAAGTTTCCATTTGAAGCTTCAAGTAGCAACTGGTAATAATCAGATTGAAGAAAAAAGTATGTTTAGGGATATCAGTATAATTGGGAAACTTTTAAGTCTTATGACTTATTGTATAGAGATACACATGTCTGTGTACATGTCCTGTATATATGTGTATACTTCACAAAATGGCCTGGGAATGGTGTTTTATTTTTGAATCAGGGTATTGCTGGATATGTTTCCTATTCCTATCTTCCGCAGCAAAAGCCACCAAGTAGCCTGCATTTAAAAGCAGATCAACTCCTATGCTATTTTCTGTGGAAATATTTTTGTGCAATAAGTTAATGAAAAAAATTGTTTGCTTACTAGAAATATACATAAGTTCAACTTAGGATTTTAATGTACCAAATATTAAAAATAAGTGTTGCTCAGCGTTGTGAAAAGTGTAATTTTAATTGAATACGTGCTTTAAATGATGGTCTTATTTTGCCATACATGTCTAGTTTCTTATTTGTAAATTACTTTGTGGCTCAGTTATCCATAGAAGTAAATGTCTATGAACAGTCACATTTTATTTGTAAAGTGCTAATTATTTTTTGAAATACTTTGATGTTTAAAGTTAATGGGATTCAAATATTCAAATATCTGTAGCATCATAGCACAAGGTCTTATACTATAGGAAATAACCGTACTTGTCTTAGGTATGAGCAGAAGTATTCAAAACTCAGTTCAAAAATGATACTGTACTGCTTGTTATTAGATCCCATTTCTTCACAGGAACTTCTAATTTAATTATTATTTTCTTTTCTTTTCCAGATTTTTTTGTTGTATCTGTGATTGTTTTGTACTTTTTCGTATTATTCATCATGTTGCATCCAATTGCCTTTGTTGATGATGTTCTTGAGGTAAGGCTGACACACATCATTTTCTACTTCTTGTCTCCAGGTTGATAGTCACTGGCGTGTGAGGCTGTGTGACGGTGACAGAGGGGACACTTCGGTAGGACATGAGTTTTAAGCAGCCTCCTGATACCCTGGGCCTTCGATACCAGGGTCACTCTCTCTGCTGCTCTTGTGCACTTTTTGTCAGTGGGGAGAGAAGCCAAGCTGCCTCCATCCCTCGTTCTTGTATCTCTTCTTCCCCTTTGTTCTCAGGTGCGGGTGGAGTGACAAAAGGTACTCTGCAGCAGACGAAGGGCATGTCTACACCTGTCGTCTTTCTGCTTTCAGTTCCCTGTGTGGAGGGAACTAAGTGGCCCCTGGCCTTTAAAGACGAGAAGCACTTGGTCTCTGCACCTCCTGGCTCTCCTGCCCTTGCCCTCCTTCCCGAGTGGTCTGCGCATGCACTCTGTGCTCTGATCACTTAGTTCTTCATTCTTGGCACCAGAAACTTCGTGAAGGGAGAAATACCCCTCCCCACAGAGGAGTTGTAATAGTCACGTGGCACAGAAGGAAGTCCGCAGTCTTTGCTGCAGTCTGTGAGTAGGTGGCATTTCTGTGGACCGTGGCGTTTTCCCTGCACACTCAGCACGGGTGAATGTCATCAGAACAGACACTCCTACTCGCTTTCACTTTATAAAAATGATGTTTTGCCACTTTTTGACTTTTGGACATTGACATTGTTTCTGAAGTTATCTGTGTTGACACATGTTTCATATTCACTGCTAGGAAGTATAGGAACATACTATACGTTTCTGTTGGCAGGTATTGTACTTGGGTTGTTTTAGTTTCTCTTATACCAGCAGTTCTGATGTGAATATTGCTTTATGCATATCTCTTGATATATGAAGGATAAGCTGTTGTGTTCAACAGTTGGGCTTGGTGGTGCACACCTGGGATCTTGGTGCACTGGGAGGCTGCGGCAGGCAGGCCACAGGTTCAAGCTCAGCCTTGGTGATTTAGTGACTTCGTGAGACCTTGTCTTAAATAGAAGGTAGGTAGGTCTATTGGTTGGGCTGCAGCTGGGACTCAGTGCAGAGGCCCTGGGTTCAATCCCTGGTTTAAAAAAAATGAGAAATAGAACAAGATAGTAACCAGGCTCACGAAAATTCCATTTGCTTTTAGAAACCACCATGCGTGCTGGTAATTCCAGCTAGTGTTAGTGGTGATGACCCTTGCCCATTACTGTCCACCCTGCCATGGGGACAAAGGTGCCCTTAGCTCTGGTGTGATTTCAGCACACACCTTCCACTTTCTCTACATGCCAGGTTATTTTCCACACTGACTTTCTTCAGCTTAGATTTCTGTTGTTATATAAGATTGTTCTACATCATTGTCTAGTGGGTGGGTATACAGTGTTTTAGCACAATGGATTTAATTTGCTAATTATATTCATTTTAATTTGATCTGTAGTATTTGAGATGGGGATCAGATTTCTTTTTTTCCATTTTGTCCATTTACTACAGCATCACTCGCTTGGTGACTGTTTGCACCCTGTACGGCTGATAGTGTGTCAAGGGCTCTGTATTTTGTCCTTTACTTCTCTTTATCTTTCTCCCTCGTTGTCTAAGTTATGGTGATTTTTCTAAGCAGTGCTCTTGATACAGAGCTTTGCAAAACTCCTTTCTGAGTCACATTGTCGTTCAGCAGGGACTTTTGGTTGTTCCTGACCTTTTTCTCTGAAGTGTAAGTTCAGCTTATAGATGCCAGGAAAGCACTCTGAGACCCAATTAAATACAATCACACTGTGTTTATCAGTAAGTTTGTAGGGGATTTGACTAGTACACCTTCCCATGAGCAAATGTGAGTTCTTCAGATCTTGCATATCTTTCAATAAATCTGATCATTTTCTACCAAAAGATTTTTGTGCCTCGTCTGTCAGATTTTTCTTGGAGTGTTATGGTTTTTGTTCCCTAATCAATACTATCTACTTATAAGGATGTTTTCTAATTCTTTGCTGCTGGTGTGTTTATTGTACTTAGTCTCTGATCGTGGAAGCTGTCAGACTTTTGAACATATTTTAGATTCCAGAGGATTTGCTTTTTGTATAAATTTTAAACTGCTCATTCTTAACATGTCATAGCCCTTCTCAGTATTTTTCATCTTTTACCATATTAGTTTTATTAATGGCTTGTCTTGTTCCAATAAATATATGTACTTTTTGCTGTATGTGAGTGTAGTCAGTCAGGTTAAGGAGGCTTCCCTCTATAGTGCTGCTAACATGCACACATAAAATTGGCCTTTTGCTTCTTTCTATATGGACATTAGGTCTCACCATTGTCCGGGCTTGCCTTGAGCTCTGCATCCTCCATCTGCGCTCCCGTGTGGCCGGGGGACAGCGCACCCCAGTACCTGCAGCTGTCGAAGTGATCACTGTGTTAGGTTCCCCTTGCTGTGATGAAACAACTTAGAGGAGAAAAGATTTATTTTGACCATGGTTCCAGCCCGTGTCAGCAGTTCCCAGGCACAAATAGTGTGGTGGAAGGGCCCAGTGGAGAACAGCTGCTTTTACCTCCTGGTGGCAGAGGGGAAGAGAAGGGGGCTAGGGAGGAAATACTCTGTTGCCTCAGAGGCGCACCCCAGGGACTTCCTTCCTCCGGGCCTGCCTCACTCGCAGTCTGTGCTGCTGTGATCCCAGCAGTGGGTGAACCCACCTGGTGACTTTAGGTCCTATGACCATCACCCCTCTGGGCTCCATCTTACAACACTGCTGAGTTGGGGATCCCAGCCCTCAAGTCTTTGGCAGACATTTCTGTTTAACCATAACAGCCACACAGTTTTTCTCCCAGTGTGGTGAATGACATTGGACTGATACTCGGTCGTTAACTTTGTTTTATTTTTCCCCCTTTATTGAATTTATTGGTATATATTAGATACACATTATGATCACATTCATCGCAGAGAATTTGTACTTATACATGATATATCTTCATTCTCATTTTTTCCCATTTTCCTTCCTTCCCTTTAGCACTTACCCCCAACTACATAAGCTTTGTTTGTGTTTTTTTGTTTTTACCATCAGATGTTTTCTTTTCCTTGTTTGCTTTCTCCTCGGTAGTTATTTTTGCATTCCTAGAATTAAATTCAGTTGATCACGATGCTGTCTCCTATGTACTCTGGACTTGAGATGCTGCAGTTTTTGTTTCGAGTTTTTGCCCCTGTCATGTCAGTAAGATCAGGCTTAGTTTTCCCTTCCTGTCTGTTACCGACTGGCTTGGTACTAAAGTTACCAGAGCCAGGTGCGAAGCCATGCTGCTCTAGTCTCACTTCTCAGCAGCATGAAGCAGAAGTGCATAAGCTTAGAGGTTTAAGGCCAGCCTGAGCATGTAGTGAAACCCTGTATTTAAAAAGCCAAGTGACGTGCGCTTTGTGGAATGAGTACTGTGTGGCGTGGATTTTCCTTGTTTGTGTAATAGTCTCTTTTCTGTAGATACTTAGGTTGTTTCCAGTGTTCACTGTTGCAAAATAATGTTGCATTGCAGATTTTTGCACAGTTCATTACACATTTATGCTACAGGTTAAGTAGCTGGGGAAGTGGAATTGCCTGGCCAGTTGTTTGGCTGTTTGGTGTTATAACACAATACCTGAGCAAGGTATAACAAACAGGGTTTGTCACTGAGGGTGAAGAGTCGAGCGCAGCCCAGCCGGTATCCGGTCCCTGTGAGGGCGGCGCCTCCGCAGCGTGCTCTTCCGACACATACATGTCAGGGCAGTGTGTTTCAAGGGGAACAGCCATGTTCAGAGCACAGTAGAGGGTGTCTGGTCTTCACATCCATATGCACTGCCCAGTGGATTTGTGTCCTTAAAATTTTTCCCTAATTTTCCTTGGCTTCTGCAGTATTGCACCTTTTAGCCACACCACTGCTGAGATGTGTCCTCCTCTTAAATGCTCTGCTGCTGTTCTCTTCCAGCCTCTTCTGCCTGTGCAGGTCTTTGCTCTCAGTCTCTCTGGTCCATTCTCTGCTAGCTCCTTACATGATGATGCTCCTCACCTTTGCTGCTCCTCCCTCTTCACTCTGTGCCTCAGGTGATGACCCCTGCAATCCTGATTCCTCCCTTCAATGCTGCCTGTGTGCGGAGGACCCACCCAGAGCTCCGTCTGCTGAGCTTTACACCACGGAACCCCTGATTCCGTGCATGTCTGGTTCAGATGCTAGAGACCTGGCCTCCTGTCCTCATCTTTTCTGGTTTCATAGTTAGCAGTTAGGGTCCTCCACTGCTCACTCGCCAGGGTCTCATTAATGCTTCTGTGGCCTTTGCTGGCTGATGGGAGCAGCCTTCAGAACTCTTCCTGCCTTCCCAGAGCATCCAAGTTCCTGCCAAGGGTGTCGGCGGCTCCTTGCCCTGGCGCTCACTGTGACAGCTTGGGGACTCACTCAGAGACAGACACGTGCTGACCAGAGGGTGGCTGCACTCATGAGAGCTTTCCCTTGTAGTTTTTAGGCCTTAGAAATTAATCAGATTTTAAAGTGAAATTTAAATTGTAATTCTTAAATTGCATATTTTTTGTGAATGTGTCTTTTCAGTAATGTGAGGTTAGATTGGTATCTGCCTTGTGGTCGAAGGACGGGTTTTTATTTTACTGTAAGGTCCTGTTAGACTTGGTAATCATGTACAGCATTGGGCTGTTGAGTCTGGGGATGGGATTTGGGGCCGAGACTGCAACTTAATTATTCTTTAACCTCATGTCATTTAAACTTGAATATAATCTGTATGTTTTGACATTGTTGAAGGCTGTTAATGTATTTAGAGTTTGGTAAAGAAGAGGAACTCAGCAATTTAAAAATTGTAGGGTCAGTGCATACACAACCCTAATTTTTCTTGTCTTGCAGCTCGTGTGTGTCCCGTTTGAGTGGCGAGTAACCATGCTGGTCATTGTCCTCCTCAATGCCCTTGTGTCTGTTGTGGTAGAGGTAAGCACTGCAGGTGGCCGTACGGCCCCCGTGTTGCTCTGGGGCCCCGGGTGGTGTGATGGGGAGTCTCCGGCCTCTCCTGCTGAGGCGCAGCGCCTTCGCTCTTTGCCAGGACCCAATGGTCATCCCAGAAGAGCGTCGACTGGGCTACACCTGAGAGATAGTGAGGTCATACTTGTGGGTGAGGGTAGCACACCCCCAGTGGCCACGAAATTAGAGCAGGCTGTGCCGTCATCTGCTGGGAAGTAGAGAACAGTGTCCCATTCGAGGAAGGAAGTGGAGGGGGTCGCTTTCTCCAGGAAGCAGGAAACAGAAGACAGGGCAGTGATGGCAGCGAACCGTTTAGAGACCAAGTACCCAAACTGCCACCCCAAATCCACTTAGTACAGAGCGCCAGTGTTGCAGTTAAACTCAGATATCTGATGGGTGGCTGTTGGGGCGACTCTGCTCTTGTGCCAGCTGCGGTACACGTACCATAGATTCGCCACCTCTGACTGCCAGCAGAGTTTATTGAAAGCGTAGAACGTCAAGCTTTGTGGACTCGCCTCGTTTCAGCATTGGTCACTGGAGCGTGGTATTTCCTTTTGAGTGACCTGCAGAAGTCTTCTGTACTCTGGGAGTCTTTGTCCACCACATATTTATTCTCCTGTGAGGATTTCTTGTGCACGGCCAGCTTCTCTAAATGGTGCTCGCAGGCTCTCATTTACTGCTGGTTAATGATGCTGGCTCTTAAATCAGGAATTTCAAAGTCATAGTTGTAACTTTGGAGTTAAGATCAAGATAATTTATGGGGAAATATGGATGTTTTAGTGATAATAGAAATTCTACTTATGAATTCTGCTTAATTTCACTTGTTCTCTTAAAAGATGACTTGGTATTTAGATTTGAGAGTTGGCTGGCAGCAAGGCTTTACAGAGCAGACTTTTTGAAGTTTGCCAGTGGACTATATATATATTTTTTGTGACAGATGCTAGAGAGCCTATCTTAAGTCATTCGAAAAGTATTTCTTTTTTTCCAGTATAAGTTTACCTCTTCGCTCAAGTGTTACTTTTGCACATTAAAGAATCTTTCAACAGAATTACTGTTAGATATTCAGGGAAAATAATTCACTGTTAACAAGAAGGCATCAAATTAATGAGCGTTGTTTGAATCAGGGGGAGCACTGAGGAGTCCTAGAAATGCCATATTTCCCGGAAGATGTAGCAGTCTCACTTTATCAAAACTTAGTAACTTACATTTGTTACAAGATTCCTGGTGTTGTGTCTTTATCCTTTTCTGTAGTATTAATTAAAGTTCTCTGTATGAAAATCAAACCATGTTTTTGACTAATTATGTCCCACTTGTGTGAGTGATTTTAAATGTGCATGTTAAAAAAGAACAGCTTGGTCATTTTAATTCTTCCTCACTGGACTGTCTCTCAGAGCTTCCTCCTTGACATGGTCCTTTGGAAAGTTGTGTTCAATCGAGACAGACAAGGAGAGTGTCGCTTCAGCACCACACCGCCACCACAGGTCGGGAGTAAGCGCCTGCTCTGTCCTCACTCACCCCCGTCTCCAGTCGCCCGCCCTGCGTGCTAGGGTGTCCATGTGCTGCCTCAGCCTTGCCCCGATGCCCTCATTTCATTTCTCTGCGGAGTCCTAGAAAACTCATGGCAAGTGCTTGTTAGAGCTTCTCGGACTCCAGCCATCTCATGCCTAAGTCTGTCCGTCCCAACCCTAATGCTGTGTGTGGAGAGTCTGGTCCGCAAAGGTGAGAGTGTTCCTTCACCCATCTGCTTTCTTCTTTGTGTTTTTGGTTTTCATGAGTCTCACTAGAGGTAAGCGATTCGCACATAAAGTTTTGAAATTAAAATTGTTTTCTTCCTGAATTGGAATCCAAAGGCCAAAATTTTGAGGAAGTGTTTCTGAAGTGCATTGCTTTGGGTGGCTTTTTGGCTTCCCCCAGTGCCTGTCTCTTTCACATTTGGCAAATAGTATGTTTGTTTCAAGTAAGCATGGCTAGGATTTTTAGGATCAGTTAAATCACCTGCTATTTGAAGGGTATCACAAATAGGGTTGGAGAGTTAGCTCAAAGGTACTGTGCCTGCTTTGAAAGTTATCACCAGCTCCGCAGGTAAGAGAGACAGATGATGAGTGCCACCATTTCCTAGCATCCAGGTGTGGGAGCCTAGCTCTTGGTAGAGTACAGGTGTGTTTTGAAAGCGCCACCATGGAGCCAGCGTCTGAGCCAGCTGTATGGAGAGTGCCTGCCCGGGGAGCGCCTGGCCCCCTCACCAACCCGCTGCTCTTCGGATGGGAGTCCATGTCTTTTACTGCAGGGATGCCCACGTTGTTCAAGGAAACTGCGCACATTTCTCAGTGGGCCCACCCTCACCCTAGTGTGGACTCCCAGAGCTGTGCTCAGGGAGTTAGCAGGCTGTGTCCAGCGGTGGCTCCCGGGACAGCTTCGTAAGGGTCCTGTCTGTGCTTTCCAACCGTGTGGAGTGTGGTGAACAGGGACGAGAGCTGAGTGGGCAGGAGCTCAGGTCCTCACAAATGGCAGGGCTGGGACTGAACCCAGGATTTCTTTTCTTTTTTTTTTTTGTTTGAGACAAGGTCTCACTTTTTTTTTGTAGTTTGGGCTGGCCCTGAGCTCACTATGTAGCCCAGGAAAGCCTGGAACTCACAGAAATCCTTCTGCCTCTGCCTTCTGAGTGCTGGCGTTACAGGCGTGAGCCACCATGCCTGGCACTGTGGTATGTGGTTATCGGGGATCGAACTTGGGACTTCGCGCTTGCAAGGCAGGCTCTGGAACCACTGAGCTAAATCTCTGGCTAGGAGTTCATATTTTAAGAGTGGCGCCCTTCCCACCTTGCCAAGCTGCTTCCCACAGCCCATGGTGGGGACAAAATGGGGACGGGCTAGCCGTCACTGTGCCAGCAGCTGCTTGGTGGTGGGTGTGGATGGGAGCAGCTTATAGAGGAGGACACGGTGTTAGGTGTTAGATGAATGCACATCCAGAGTGTCGTGTACTGTAGCACAGGCCTCCCTCTGTGCTTTGAAGATCGCTGTATCAGGCATGGGAGATGCGGCATCCCTCCAGCCCCCAGACCCCTGCAACTCTCCTGATTTATAGTGGGAGTTCCAGCTTTGCGCACGTGAGGCGACCCCACAGTGATTCTTACTGCTGCTCTGTAACCTTGACAAATGTTTATTGAATCAAGTTAAGGAAGCCATTTGCAAATAACAGCTGATGCCATTATGGAACCATATATTCCTGTAATGTTCTTTAGCAGCCAATATGCCAGTGATTTCTGCTGGGATATTTGTCAGCAGTGCCTGAGCTTCCCTCTTCTCTGGGAAGAGACTCCTCAGTGGACCCTTCTGGGTCTTTCTAAAGCTTGGCCCTCTGAGGAGACTGTGGTCCGCCTCCTTAGAAGCAGGAGCGGAAGCCACTTCATAGTAGATGTAGCACTGGCATCCTGTTAGTGTATGTGTAATTTGATCCTGCTGGAGCTGCTGGCTTTTTCTGCTGGTAACTGTGTTAACTGTAGTCTTTCTGCCATGTAGAATGTTCCTTGAGCTGTAGATGGAATGCTAATTCTGATTAGCTTGGTACAGGGAGGGACTTAGGAAAACCACTCAACTATTGTAACAGTTTTTTCATTCAAGCATCACTTTATGCTTTAAATGTCACCCATCAAGACATTTACTAAAAGAACCTGCTGAGGGTAAACACCATAGAAGCTGGAGAATTATAGCCACAGTGCCATCGTGTCCTTGAAAGTCTCCATGATGTCTCTGCTTAGAGATGGTTCCTTCTTCTCTCGGGATAATTTTTAAATTTTATTTATTTATTTGGAGACAAAGTGCTGCTGTGGAGTTCAGGGTGGCCTCAAAGTCACTTTTTTTTTGAGATAGAATCTTGCTTTGTAGCCCAGGCAAGCCTAGAACTCAATCCTCCTGCCTCAGCCTCCAGAGCGCAGGGATTACAGCTGTGAACCACCTCTCCGGGCTCAGAGAGGAAAATGTGATCTTTTAACCATTCCTTTCAGAAGCACACCAGAGGCTCACGTGCTGTGCTGCTGCATTCTCCTGCTGAGGGCGTAGGGCCTGAGAGTTGGGGGAGCCCCTTGCTTGTGCCAGACTCTGCTGCTGTGCCACATCTCCTGCCGCCCCCATGTCCCGTCCCCGCATGCCCATCGTGCCTGTCCTCTGTCCATGCACTGTAGTGTTGCCGAGGATGTGTGCGGCCTGTTTGTGTTTGTACACTAACCCATGCTTGTGGACAGTATTTTAGGTGTGATACTTGGGAGAGATAAAACAGGGAAAAGATATGTTTCTGATCACAAGTGGAGCTGGGAAATTCCTTATGATCAATTTTTTAAAAAATTGTAACAACACACATTGTTTTTAACAGGGAGGTGAGGAATATTTTAAAATACACCTCGAATGTAAAAAGCACACCACTCAGCTGTGCTTCTGTATGTGGTTCTGTGTTGCTGGGCCGCGCCGTACACAGGTGGGAACGCACACTGAGGCTGTGTCTGAATCCACAGCCTTGGCCCAGCGTCCGCCTCGGCCCCGGGACTTGAAAGGCTCACTGGGCAGATGGGCCCTGCTGGTCTCTGCTGCTTCTCTGTGTTCCTGTGAGTTGGCACTCACCGTGAGCCTTTTTTGTGACCCTGTATTTTAACTCACTCACTGTAAAAATTATAAAGGGCAGCTTTCATACCGATTTAGGAACAGTGATCTTTTTTTTTTTTTTTTTATTAGGTTTTTGGAGACAGGGTCTCGCTTTGTGGTTCAGGCTGGCCCTGAGCTCAGCCTCAAACTCACATCACAATCCTCCTGCCTCTTTCTGCCTCCCCAGTGCTGGGATTACAGGTGTGAGCCACCACGCCCGGCACTGTGGTATGTGGTACTGGTTGCTGCTGGGTGTGGGTCTCCACACCCAGTATTGTTATGTGGTTACCAGGGAATCGAACCCGGGTCCTTGCGCTTGCGAGACAGGCGCTGGAACCACTGAGCTAACTCCCCGGCCCCCAGGAACAGTGATCTTTCCTACAGCTGGACTTAAGGATTGAAACACTTCAGAAAAAAGTGAACAAGGCTAGTGAGCCGCCCTCAAGGGCAGATCATTTCACTGCCATGCGGTCACCCAGGAAACCTGGGCATAGGGACATCTGCCTGTCTGGAGCCTAGGGTCTCTGTGCGGGTTAATGGAAGGGCTGTTCATACAGGACAGTAGCTGTCCATTCCGAGGCCCCAATGGTCCTCTCTGGAGCCCCTTCCCTGGGGATGCAGTGCAGCTGTCCGGGACCACAGCAAGGCCATCAGCCCTTGGGAGTGTGTGGCACAGGGTGCTTTGCCAACAGACTCGACCAGTGACCTTTGCAGTCATCTGTCCTATTCTTAGTGGCCTCAGAAGAAGAGGAATAGTAGTTGGTTCCCATCTCTGTAGGATGAAGAGTTGTCTCAAGTGAGTATTGCAGAAAATTTTAAGAGTTTCTTTTCAAAGTACGTTTGAGCCAGGCATGGTGGCACACACCTTCAATCCCAGGAGCTCCCCAAGGCAAGGCAGGGTGATCGCAAGTTTAGACTCAGCGTGGGCCAGTTTAGGGATGTCTTGGCTCAAGACATCAAAAGGCTGGAGAAGGACCGTAAGTCAGAGGCCATGGGTTCAAGCCCTGCCCCTCTAAAGGTGTCTGTAGCAGCATGTTTCCTGTGCACAGAGCGCAGGCCGCGGCCAAGTGTGGGGCTGAGGCGAGAGCTCGTTGTAGGCTGGATGGTGCTGACTGGCTCCTGCACCTACGTCCCATGTCAGTGAGAGAAACTGAAGGCACCTCCTGGCTTTTGTTGAATTTACATTTCTGACAGTAACCAGGGCGTCTCAGGTCATATTCATTAGTAACTTCAGACGGATGAGGAGGACTTCAGTGGTGACGCTTGAAATGGCCCCTGCTTTAGGCGTCCTGGTGAGCAGCAGCAGACGAAGCCGCTCTCACAAAGTGCGAGAGCTGCTGTTAGAGTGGGGCTTTAACAGAGGCTGTGACGTCAGACGTGATCTCAGGCCTGATTCTGGCCTCAGTGTTTTTCTGATGCTTGGAAATGTGCGGTAACTAACTTTTTTCCTACCACCTTCTTCTGCAAAATGGTCAGGTGGCCAAATTCCCAGGAACAATAGTAGTGAAAGATAGTTTAGGGTAGAATATGAGAATTTCCATATTAAATGATAATAAAGTTATTCTTAATACATTTGTTGCACATCTGGATTCTATCAGATGTGCAGTTTAAAAGTTGTCATCAGTACACCAGGAAATACGTATATAACACTTGATAAAACAAAGTAAATTAAAGGATGATTATACATAGGTGACCAAAAAAAATCTAATCTTAAAAATGATTTGTTCCTAGCCAAGCATGGTGGTGCATGTCTATAATCCTAGCACTTGGGAGGCTGAGGCAGGAGGATCCTGTGAATTCAAGACCAGCCTGGGTTACATAGTGAGTTCAAGGCCACCCTGAACTAATAGTGGGAGCTTGTTTCAAAAAAAATGAACAAACAAAGCAAAAAAGGAAAAAGATCTGTTCCTAAATAATTGAAAGCTGGCTTTTTTCTTGGATATTTTCATTTATTTGTCATGCTCAGGCGTCATCTCCTCTTGTTCCTCTGTCCTGGTGTACGTACACTGAACCTGTTAAGAACAACCCCTAATCATCTAGGATCTCTTCTTTTTCTTTTCTTAATTGCCCAATTTCCCCAGGAGTCAGTGGACCGGTGGGGGAAGTGCTGCTTTTCCTGGGCCGCCCTGCACTGCCGGAAGAAGACCCCGAAGGCAAAGTACATGTACCTGGCACAGGAGTTGCTGGTTGACCCAGAGTGGCCACCGAAACCCCAGACAACAACGGAAGCCAAAGCTCTAGCCAAGGGGAATGGGTCCTGTCAGGTCATCACCGTGGCGAGCGAGCCGGTCTCGGGGGCGTACTAACTGGTGTTCTGGGCTTCCCGATGGCAGCATATCCCTCCAGTTCTGAGAAGAGAAGCAGCCTCACGATCATCAGGCCATCTCTCTCTTGAATCACTAGCCTGACATTACATCCATTTCTAGGACTTTGATTGTTCCCTCAGTGACCCTCTGTGTCGGCTACCAGAGACATCTGGTGAATGAGGGGCTTTGAGACGTTAGCTTTTGAGCCTAGTTCCCCATCGTATTTTCACAACTCCCTTACTAGATGAAATTCTTGCTCCTGTTACAAACCCTGAATGTGTGATTGGTCAGAACTGGGTGTTGAGTAGCAGCAGTGAAAACGCATAGAAAGGATGTTCCCTTTGATTCCAGTACTTCTCCCAGAGACTTCTGCGTAACATGCACCAGCTGTCTTTGGGAGTCAGGAGTGAGCTCGGTGGAGCTCTGAGGGATCTCAGGTTATTTCCATTGTGTTTTCCCCTCTCTCCGCAGCTGCCGGGTCGGGGTGTCGTAGGCGGCAGGCTCTGCTGCCCCTGGGACGCCCACGCTGTGCTGTGGTCTCGCTCTGGACGCCAAGTCTGATCTGCGGTGCTTCCATGTGCGCGGCCTTTCTCATTAGAGCAAAAGATGGTTTCTTGTGTCTCTCAGTCCTGTTTTTTTCTTAAGGATCAGTACTATTTTACCTGCCTTCTCTACTTTCAGTCACCTGAAGACATAGCATAAGAGTGAGTTTTGTTTTTATATTTAGAACCTGACCTTGAGCCTTGTTAGGCTTTGGTGTGGGAGTCCCCTGTCTGTGAGGCTTTTACAGTGGAGCCTTGGGTCTGAGCGACTCCTGTCCCCAGCAGCCTGAGCTGGCAAAGTTTGTTCTGTGCCAGCAGGTGGCACCAGAGTCCTGAGTGCACCTGCTTGTTACAAAGAAGCCTAACGTCGTGACACCTTTCTGGAAGACAAAAACCAGAAGAAATAAAAGACATTTACAAAAGAAGTACAGAGGATATTTTTCACTTTTCTGTTTTACTTGGTTAATGTTTAAATTCCAAAGGAACTTAAAGTAACTTTTAAAATGCCACCTGTAGATGGGATCCAGCAGTCCGGCAGTGCCCGTAGTTACAATACACAGGGCGACTCTTACTAAAACAGCTTACTCCACGCTGCCCCTCGCTGCCCGTGCTTGTGCATCTCCCTCTAGCAGGCCCTTGTCTCCCAGCCCAGCTTTACCGTGTAAACAGACATCCCCAGACCTCGTTCTGTGTGCTGCCTGCCTGGCTGCAGAAACGTGGTGACCCTCGAACTCGGCCCTCCTGTCGTCGCCACCAATGATTCTCACAAAATACAATCCAATTTTTCATGATATTAATATACATCGGATGATGAAAACAATTTTCCATGAATGACTCTATGAAGCTATGCATCTTAGACCTCTTGAGCTGTGAATTAGCAGTTTTCTATAGTTACTTATTCTTTTGATCATTTTTATAATTTCTATATTCATTTTAAATATGCTCAAGTGCTATTCTTAAGTGATTTCCAGAATTGTAAATTTTATTCTCTGGTTTAAATATTGAAGCATATAACTGATTGCTAAGTAGCAGCTTATGAATCCAAATATCAGACTGTACTTAACATCTTTAAGAGCATGATTGAAAAGAGCCGTTCTTGACATGCGCAGGCTTTTCACTAGTTCACGAGGGTCTTGCCGCGCCTGAGCCCTCAGTGCTCTGGAGGCGGTGGAGGCAGGTGGGAGCGCAGCTGTGGGCGGGGCGGGTCCGTCCATGAGAATGTCACTGGAAGGACGTCTGTGAAGCCAGCTGCCGGTCTTCTCGGTGCCATAGATAGACCGAGTCCTCTCTGTGGGCCACTGTTGCATAATAGTAATTTTGGTTTTGAATTTTACCTTAAATTATTTGAGTGTATACAGAACTAAATTTAAAAATCTGTACATATATTATTTTGATGTATTAAGATTGATAAATATTGCTGATTTGAATTTTATTTATGCACTTAAAGGACAGAAATGTCCAGAGAAGTGATTGTTAAATAATGATATGTAACTTTTTAACTTTTTAAATAAATACCAAGATTTTTAATGTGTGTCTCCCTCAGGGTTGTTGAAAGTTTTTTCCCTTCCCTCCACTATAGTGGTAACCCTTTGTTTTGTCTTCTAGCACCGACTGCTGTAAGCAATGCTGCAAGTAATGCTTGAATAAAAGTGGCTAAGCCAACAACAAAATAAACGCTTTTTATAGTAGTTTTATAACCCTTAAATTCAAAAGCTCTCCAAGTCGCATTTAAACAGAACCATTGCAGTGAGCTCTGTGACCCATGTTGAGGGCGCCGGCAGTTTCTGCGAGGCTGACAGCGACTGCGCACGCGCGTGCGCGGCTGTTCACAGAGCGCCGTGCGCGCAGCTCATCCAGGGAGAGTGGAGCCTGCGTCGCGGCACTGTCATACTTCACGCATGCAATTTGGACACATCTGAAAATAATCTTTTGTATATTTATGGTGGGAGGGGATAGGGAAATTTTAAGATGTTAATTTTTGTACAGTCGTGGGCATTTACATGTATTTTTAATGTATTAAAATTTGATAATTATGTGCACATGAAATTAATAGTTACTTCCTGTTATGATTTGTGAATTCCCTAAGGCCTTGGATTTTTTTAAGTAACTTTTTATCAGAAATGATTCTGCATCTTTATATTTTTAAAATTGTATTGCTGCTCAGGAATGGTGCCCTGTTGTCAAAAGGCACATTCACAATTGTACGTTCAGCATTGTAAATAACCTTGAGATCTTTTGATTGAAGCTATTGAAATAAAAATCTAAACGCACTTCTTTGTCTTCATATATTTGAGAGTTACATGGATACTGCCCTCTGAATTTATTTTCCTGCTTAATATGTAATCTTTTTCCTTTTTGGTTAACTTTGGATTTTCAAAGATGTTAAGAACCTTACGTCACGGGCCTTGCCCGTCCTGGGACGCCGTGCGCCACCGCACTGCACGGCCACTGCGAGCGTCGGGAGGGGCGGTGTTTTCAGAGCTGTACGAGCTGGTCATTGTGCTGCAGAAAGCTCTGGGGGAAAGACAAGGAACTGGGCAATAATGGGAGGAGGCGAGAGGGCAGGTTTGCGCGCGGCCTGTCCCAGGGGCAGTGCCTCACTGGAGCCCGGGGTGCCCAGCACACAGTCGGGGCAGCTGCTTATCCTAACGGAGGGCCAAGCACACGAGAGCAGACCTGAGAATTTTTTCTGATGAGGGGAGTTCCTTGGAGATAAAAGGCACAGTTTGTGAAAGAAAAAAGAAAAGCATTACCTCCGTTAAAACGGGTCCAAAAAAAAAAAGACTTGGAGACGGTGAGAAGACAAAGCCCCCAAACTCTGACAGACACCTGATTTTGTAGCTGGAATATATACAGTGCAATTGTATTCAGAAAAATAAGTGAAAAAAACAGTTCAGCAGAGGAAGCCCAAGTGCCCATGTTCTTGAAAGGTGTACAACTTAATCTGTGAGGGGACCGATAAAAGCTCCGCTGCTGCTCTATAATTACTTCCCACGGAGATGCCCAAAGGCTGGTGTGTTGAAGGCTCCTAGCCAGCTGGTAGCGCTGCAGGTAGTGCTGAAAGACCTGGGCCTAGCTGGGAGAAGTGGAGCTTAGGTCTGTCCTCCCCCACCCCCAGGACCAGAGGCAACAACGCAGTGGTGATGGACGGCAGCCTGGAAAACAGCCTGAATAAATCTTTTAAGTTGATAGACAGTTTTTGTTAAGACAGTATCTACAGTCCAGACTGGCCTCGATCCTCCTGCCTCAGCCTCCTGAGTGCTGGGATTATTGATGTGCCTCCGTGTCTATCTCAACATTCTTTTTTTAAACCAGTGTGCAGAGATGTGAAGCAGTTCTTAGCCTTACCTCAAGAAGGCAGGGTGAAGAACTGGATGATGTGGCATGAAAAGGCGGTGCGGCCTGTCCTGGGTGTAGCTGCTGTGAGGATGAAATGTCCCCAGCACCACAGAAGCCAGACCAGGCCATTTATGGAAAACCTCTCCCTCCTGTGCCACTGGGCTTCTCCAGTGAGACGCAGTTTGTGGTAGGCTGAGTTTGCAGATAAGGCCCCCTGCACGCCATCGGGCCTTTATCCCCAGGATGCGGGGAGGCGGCCTCTTCCTTTGGGAAGTGCAGAATCACACGCACAGCCCCGAACCTCTCAGTCCCTTTGGGGTGGACAACCATTCAGGTAAGGCAGGAATTTGTTAAATTATACGGACAGAAGGCTCTGTATGCTTAGGAAGTGAAATGAGGTACAATAAACACTGGAGAATTTAACTTGCTAAGAGTGTTTTGGAGACTAGAATTGCTGTGTATATTTTGCCAGTGATTATATACCAACTAGGAATTTTTGTTGAGCATCTCAGTAGCTCCTTGTTTATGGCTGTCGGGCTGTGACCACAGTTGTGTGTAGAGTTCAGGATAAGAATCGTATCCACATCACTGGCACTGAAAAGATGAGGCAAAGAGTCACCCCTGCGAATTGACTGGCATCTGTTTTTCTCAGTTTGAAAACGCTTTCATTTCAGTGCTTTACAGCGAGGGTAAAAATACCAGAGGGAGACGCGGCTGTGCAGGGTGACGCCTTTGGCCCCCTGGGAGACCTGCCCTCCGGAGAGAAGAGGGAGACCCAGCAGCATGCGCGGGGTCCCGAGCTCTGCGGGTGGCGCCGCGGCTCTGCTGCGGGGAGCGCTGCTGTGCGCGCTGCTGCGGGCCTTGCGCGCGCAGCCCTGGCCCTGCCCGCAGGCCTGTGAGTGCCATCTGCGCGACGCCGCACAGTGCTCTGGAGGCCCGGTAGCGCGCATCCCCGCTCTCGGCCTTTCCACCAACCTCACACACCTAGTGCTCTTCAGCATGGGCCCCGGTGCCCTGCACAACAACAGCTTCCGAGGCATGACCGTCCTGCGGCGCCTGATCTTCTCCGACAGCCCCATCTCCGCCGTTGAGCCGGGCACCTTCGACGACCTGATAAAGCTGAAAACCCTGAGGCTGTCCCGCAACGGCATCCCCCACCTCCCCCGCGCTCTGCTGGGCCGGACACTGCTCCTGGAGCAGCTGTTCTTGGACCGCAACGCACTGCGGACCATCGAGCCTGACCTGTTTCGGAGCCTGGCCAACCTGCAGGAGCTTGTTTTGAGCCACAATCAACTCGCTGCGCTCCCTGCAAACCTCTTCTCCGCGCTGGGGAGGCTGAAGCTGCTGGATCTCTCCGGGAACAACCTGATACACCTGCCCGAGGGATTGCTCAGCGCCCAGGCCGAGCTCCAGGTGCTGCTGCTGCACTCGAACCAGCTGGCCTCCCTGGACGCGGGGCTGCTGGACGGCCTGGGCGCCCTGGTGCGGCTGGAGCTCGACCGGAACCGCATCCATTCCATCGCCCCCGGCGCCTTCGACAGCCTCGGAAACCTGAACTCACTGACGCTGGCCAAGAATCGTCTGGAGCTCCTGCCGCCCGGCCTCTTCTTGCGCGCGTCCCAGCTGACGCTGCTCACGCTCTTCGAGAACCCGCTGGCCGAGCTCCCCGGGGTGCTCTTCGGACCCATGCCCGGCCTGCGCGAGCTAAGCCTCAATGGCACCCAGCTGCGCGCACTGCCTCGCGCTCTGCTGCGCAACCTCAGCTCCCTGGAGCGCGTGAGGCTGGACCACAACCAGCTGGGGGCGCTGCCGGGCGACACGTTCGCGACCCAGCCCCGGCTCGTGGAGGTCCTGCTGGGCCACAATCCGTGGCTGTGTGACTGCGGCCTATGGCCGTTCCTCGAGTGGCTGCGGCTGCGCCCGGGCGTCGTGGGCCGGGCCGAGCCGCCGCGATGCTGGGGCCCTGAGCTGCGCGCGGGCCTGGAGCTCTGGGCGCTGCTGGAGGGCGACCCCTGGTGCCCGAGCCCGCGGGGTGCGCGCGCCCGCGCCCCGGGCCCTACCACAGCGCTGGGTGGCTTGGAGGCCTGGGCGCCTGCTCAGCCGGTGGCGGCAAGCGAAGAGGATGAAGCGCATGGCCTCTTCTGGGCTCTGTACATCCTGCTTCTAGCTGCCCAGGCCTTCGTAACCGGGGTCATTATGTTTACTATGGTCAAGATCGGCGGGCTCTTTCGGAAATTAATCAGGGAGAGGCGCTTGTCTGAGTTCCGGGAAACCTCGTCATCAATAGAAACGTGACCAGAGCACTGTCAGGTGTGGCTGTCCCGGCGGCCTCCTGTGAGTTCCCACTTTATTTTCCGGGACGAAGTGCTGTCTCATTTTACAAGCATTTTTGGAGCAGCGAACGTGTGACAGGTGTTCATGACAGTAATGATAAGCTTGGTGTCTGGTTTATTGTGCTTGTATCATGTCCTCGTTTATTCTTCCAATGGAAAGCAGTTAAGTCCTTTAATTGGATGTCACAGGCTAGGGAGATGACAGCTATGGCCCTGCCACTTACTAACTGCTCTGGCTTTGGGCAGGACGCCTACACACATCTCCATGCCTGGCTTTCCTCATCCCTGAGAATGTTCCTGTCCCATGAGTCGCTGTGAGTATCAGTGGCCACCAAGCGTATAAAGGCTTAACCCCGTGCCCTGTGTGCAGTAAATGGCGATGGGGACGGCTGTGATTACTAAAGCTATTATTATTAGCATCGGGATTTCTAAAGATGAGCTTTGAGTTGGCGTTTGCCTGTGTGTATAAAAGTAAGAGCAAACTTTCTCGTACTTGGTGGTTCCATTCAGCTCCGTCTGTTGTCACCCTGCGGGTGGTTTCAGCCCAGTGTGGCCACGCTCAGGCCAGAGCAATGGATCCTCCAACCACATCCATTGGCTGGAGAGCAGAAAGAGCCGGATCATATTTGTGTCTGTACCTTCTCCTGTGATGAGTTAGGCTTCAGTGCATGGGTTGGGCCGAGTTCCAGTGTCTCCAGGCCCAATACTCACCTTGCCTCTTTGTTTCCAAATTTTGCAGCTATCTTCAGTTTAAAATCCAGCTGGTTTTGATGGCATACAGACTCGGTTCTAACGACTGTTACAGTCAAGTAAGCTCCCAGCTCTCTGAGCCTCTGTGAGGACAATAGTGTTCATCCCTTGTTGCAAGGAAAAAATGAAAGAAATGAGATCGTGGATATCAGAGAGTCTGTGGCTGTCAGAAATGGCCTGTTCTGGGCTGCTCCTTCCGAGCACTCTGTGCTGGGACTTTTCCCAGTGCCTCGGGGGTTCAGCAAATGTCCGTCTGACCCCACTCTATGCCAAGCTCTTTTCTAAGTGAGGGGAGAAAGATGCACAGTTCTGGGCTTTATGCTGCGTCCCTCCTGCTCCGACCTCCCCCCAGCTCCAGCCATCCCTGGGTATTCAGAGAAGTCTGGGGGCAGCTTCGCACACCTACACTAGGTACATAAATTCTGTCTGTTCTGCTATGTTTGCTTCAGGATAAAATACCACAGATAAAGCCAATGGCTCCTGTATGTCCAACCCATGATTCCATCCCAAGGCTGTTTTTTTGTTTTTTGTTTTTTGTTTTTGAGACAGGGTCTCACTTTGTAGTTCAGGCTGGCCCTGAGATCAATCTTGAACTCACAGCAATCCTCCTGCCTCTGCCTCCCAAGCGCTGGGATTCCAGGCGTGAGCCATCACGCCCGGCACTGTGGTATGTGGTACTGATTGCTGAGGGGCCCGTCATTGTTGTATGTGGTGGAGGGTGGGGATCAAACCTGGGCCCTCATGCTTGCAAGGCAGGTGCTGAACTGCTGAGCTAAATCCCTGTCCCCTCAAGGCTGTTTTTAAAGCTCTTACTTCATGTGTCTCTAGTCCTGAGCACACGGAGGCTATACTCTGCATTTTCAAATTTTGTATAAATGATGCTCATATTGCTATAGCCTTCTTTCACATTTTTCTGAGCCAAAACACTTTTCAGATTGAACTATATGATGTGTTAGGCTGTAGTTCCTTTAACAGCTATGTGATGTCTATTATGTGAATATATCACAACTGACCTTTTCCTCTGTGGATGGACATTTGTGTGATTTTTCTTTAATTTTCACTCCCTTCCTCCACTCTTCCTAATTTTTAAAATTTTGGTCAATCTGATAGGTATGAAATACCATCTCATTTCCATTTTTCCTGGGATTTTCCTAAGTAGTAAAGTTGAGGTTGTTTTTAAATGTCTATTGAACATTAGGGTTTCTTTTTCCAAGAATTACCTGTGCATATATACATTGGCCAATTTACATTATGGTATTTTTTATTGAATTATAGGATTTGTATACAGATACTGCTATAATTATATACTTTGGAATTATCATTTCCAATTATGGCTTCTTGTTTCTCTGTTATTGTCTATTGTTGAATAGAAATCTTTTTTTTTTTTCTTTCTTTCTCTGGTTTGCATATCGGACTCAGGACCTCACACATGGTAGGCAAGTACTACAACTAGAAGTTTCATTTTTAATCTAATCATATTAAGCAATATAGCATTATGATTCATGCTCTTAATAAAAAACTTGTTTAAGACATTGCTTCCTATCCCACCCACCCCCCCAAAAAAAAAACAGAAAAAGAAATTTCTCCTTTCAGATCATAAAGGTACTCTCTTATGTTTTCTTCTAAGGATTTGCTTTTAACATTGGGATCCTTAGCCTGCAGGGATTTGTCTTCATGTGGGGTGTGGCCCTTATGCAGGGATCCACCTGGGATCTGTCCCAGCAGGTTACCCCACTGCCCCAGAGCACAAATGGCGCAGGTCACTTCCTCTACTGATTTCTTAGTGCTGGCTGGGATCCGTCAGGGTGCCGGTGTCTGATGTACAGCCGGAGTGCGTCTGTGCCTGGCTCCCTGTCACCCTCCGGCCTTCGATTCATCCTGTCTTGGTCCTTCGTACACACTGGGAGGTAGCAAGTCTCCCTCCACTAAGAAACCCTGCTGGAATTTTGCTGTGAATCACCTGACCTTGTAAACTAATTTGTGGAAGAATTTGCATTTTTTAATAAAAACAATAGTGTTCTTTCCAGTAAACACAGCTTGCTTTTCATTCATTGACGTCTTTTCTAATCTTGCAGAATCAGGAGCTCCAGGGGCATAATCAGTCAGTGTGCGGCACTTATATAATCTTTCAGCATTGTCTCATAAAAATCTGATACAGATTTTTTATTTATTTCCAGCTGTTCTCCTTTTAACTTCTTCTCACTACTATGGATGATATATTTTTAAAGTACATTTTGTAATATTTTTACCAGTGTATAGGAATGAAATATGTTTTTATATACTTAACTTATACCTGCTGGTAGTTTTAACAGCTGAGTGGTTTTTATTAAAAACTTATACCTGTTTTACTTATTTTTCTATTTTAAAAATTTTTATCAGCACTGGCTTTCTCCTTTACTATTGTTGCAATGAGAAATGGTGAGGATAATCCTTAAAAATCTTCACTGTAAATTGACTGAACATTTTATCAATAAATGTGGCATTTCTAGCCCTAGTTTGGTGTTTGTTAAAATCATGAATAAATGTTTATTTTATATGTTTTTCTTATCTGTTAAGATGCATATTTTTTCTCTCCCTCAATGTGCTAAAAAAGGTAAATGCATTTATAGATTGTGAAAAGTACATTCATGATTGTTTCTGAAGTAAACTAAACCTCTTAAAAATATACTGCTGGATTCAGTTTGCAGATGTTTAAAACTTTTAAGATCTGTTCATGAGTAACATTTAGCTTGTGAGTTAAAAAGTAATAATATCTGGTTCTGGCATCAAGTGATACGGCCTCATGAACTGAGTGGCATATTCTGGGAACAGTCTGTAAAGCAGGGCCACCTTTTCCTTGCGTAAACCTAGGGCACCTCTGGAAACCCTCTTACCTGCCTTGTCACTTGTGCTGTCCCGGCTCCCTCCATGCCCTGAAATGATTCAAAACACTGACCTTTCGTGGGCACTTGACTTGGGGCACAGCCGGGAGTCTCCCTGTGGAGAGCATGAAGGTGGAGACACACACATCCGAGTTTTCCCAGCTGGCCTTTCCGCTGGATGGCGCTCGGCAGGGCAGTCGCCGTGGTTTTGATCAGGCCTAGTGAAGACCCTCAGGAAAGAGCAGGCCTGCTTCAGAATGGACGAGGACGGGGCGAAGAGTATGTTCAAAGCAAGCAGGACGATCTGGAGGGAGATTAATGGCCACATATCTTTGCCGTTATGAAAATTTTAAAAATGTAAGACATTTGCTGTGTATTTTGACCACCCTTTGGGTGTCAGTTACACCTTCTGCACTGTCCTGCCCAAATCTCAGTGGCTTAAAACAGTGTAACTTGTCACCCCAGGTCCCCAAGGTCAGTCCTCCAGAAATAGCGCCGGGGTGATTCCGGCTCAGGTCCCTCGCGAGGGTGTCACCCGGATACTGGCTACAGTGATAGTCTCCCTCCCGACACTGGCCTGGAGCATCTGCTGGACCCTCCCCTTGCAGACCTGGCAGCAGGTGGCTGCTGGCGGGAGGCCACAAACCCGTCCCCTCTAGTGCACGTGTTACTGTAACAGCAGGAAAACAGTTTAGCTCACAATTCTTAAGGGCAAGCTGTGTGTGGTGCTGGTGTCCTGATGCGGCGGAAGGTGACCCAGCCTGTGAAGTGGCCTCATTTACCACAGCTCGGCGTCATGGAGCGACAGTATACTCCATGGAAAAGGTATGTTTAATTTGTAGTTACATATTAATTTCCATCTTAATGGGATTCAGCGTGCTGTTGCCACCCGGTCCTAGAGCACGCACCAAGTCCACATACTTCTCTGTCTCTTCCCTTCCTGCTCGCACCAGAACACTTCCGGTCCCCAGGAATCCCTGCTGTACATTCAGGGCACCTTAAAACTAAACAAACAACAAAGCAAAAAGCTACACTGACTTGTATTTTTTACCATTTTTGAGACAGGGTCTTGCTTCGTAGTTGAGGCTAGCCTTGAACTCACTGCGCAGCCCAGGCTGGACTTGAACTTGCAGTGATCCTCCTGCCTCGGCCTCCTGAGTGCTGGGGTTACAGGTGTGTATGCTATCCACCCAGCTTGAATTATATGCTTCAAAATAGCAAATTTTATACGTGAATCATTTCAATTCAATTTTCAAAAAGCAGATTCAAAGAAAAAAAGATCAAAAGGACTTTATTGTAAAAGTGCCGTAGAAAATAATAGATACAAAGAGAGAGAGAGAGAGAGAGAGAAATATTATGAAATAATGGGCTTCATGTTATAGAAGGTAGGAAAGCATAGGTTGGCTACTCAGGAAGGAAGGAGAGGAGAATGGCAGGGAGGAAGGAAGGAGGGAAGGAAGAAGAGAGGGGTTCTTCCAAGGGGTGACAAGCACCTAGCCCTTCCTAGAAGTTTCCCCTTCCATATTGCAGCCTGGGGACTAAGCCCTCAGCACTGTGCCCTGGGACTGAGCTCCCAGCAGTGCACCGGGGGCCCAGGCACCCTGGCAGCTTCTCTGCAGGCAGCAGCTTCCTAGGCAGCTTCGGGACCCATGGCGCCTGCAGCAGCCCAGCATGGGGCCAGGACGCTGTCTCGCCACATTGGTCACCTGTGTGCAGGTGGTGTGTGGGCCGCTTATTTTATCTAATAATGGATTCCACGTTTCTGATCCATTCCGGTTTTTGTTCCCTCACTTTCACTACAGTATTATTTTCTAGGAGTTTGTCTGCTTTATCTCTGTGTCCTCAGATTTATTGGGCTAATGCTTTTTTTGGTGGTGGTATCGGGGATCAGACTTAGGCCCTTGTGCATACCACTTGAGCTAAATCCCTGGCCCTAGGCTAATGTTTTTAAATAGATTTGTTGTTGTTGTTGTTAGTATGAAAACTTCTGCTGCATCTTTAGTTGTACCTTGAAGAAATCCTTAGATCATCTTCAGTTTTTCTCACTTAATTTCACAATCGATTTTTGCATTTTATTGGCTTTTGCCTCTCTTTGTTACACCATTGTCATCATGCTGGGCATGGCTGCACACACTTCTAATCCCAGCACCAGGAGGCTGAGGCAAGAGGATTACCATGAGTCCAAGGCCAGCCTGGGCTGTATTGCATGACTCTGTCTCAGTCTCTCTCCCCCCCCGCCCCCCAAAAATATCCCCAAATTTTTTCTAGTGATTTTCATTTTTTCAAAACATGCACATACATTGTAGTTATTTGTTTGTTATTTTGTTGTTTTGAGACAGGGTATCCTAGGCTGGATTCAGATTCATGGTGATCCTCCTGCCTCAGCCTCTTGAATACTGGGATTCCAGGTGTGCACACCACACCTGGGTAGTTCCTATTTTAAAAGTGAAACAACATAAAAATAATTGACTTTAGGAGCTTTGAGAAGTTGGAGGCTTCACCCTGGGGTGCTGAGTAGCGAGCTGCTGGTCCTCATGGGAGTCCTACGAGCTGGAGGTTTGTGGAGGCCGCTTCTCAGGAACGTCTGTCCTGCCTCCCGTCCCCACACCTCTCCCTGCCTGCCAGACCAGGGCCGGAGGCAGAGGTGGCCGCACTTCCTCCGGGGTGACCATCCCTATCTGTGACACTCACTTTTGCACTTCCACTGGCGTGGACCCTGGAAGCTGCAGCGATGACTGATGTTTCTCTTCTCCTGGCTCGACGGCCTGTTCTGTCCTGTCCTTCGCCCGGTGCCTCGTGTGTGATGCATCCGTGTCCTCCTAGTGCTCACAGGTTGGCTTCTGTGACACGAACACGAGGTGTGTCTGGGAAAAGCCACCCAAACAATCCACCCCCCAGCGTGCCCACAGCGGCCATGCCAGGCTCCCCGCCCAGCAACCCGCACCCCCTCATTAGGCCTTGAGTGTCACAGGACAACCTGTCAGCACCATAAAGACAAATGTGAAGGTCCGGGGAAAACAAGGAGCAGCCCTGCCCGGGCCGCCCGGCCGACAGCACTCCCGGGGCTCGCTGGGTTTGCTGTCCAGCACGGCCCGGGATTTCCAAAGCCCCTTCCTGGGAGGTCCTGGGTTCCAGGGCTGCCGCCTTCAGTGGATATTTATTAACCATCAGACACATTCCCGGTGTCTGAGCCCCCGGAAATTCAGGCGTGAATACCCCACTTCACAGATGAGAATGCTGAGGCCTAGCTGTGGGGGCTGGCAGAGCTGTCATGTACCTGAGCGTCCGCTGGGTCCTCCTGGGGAGGATGGGCCAGCTGGCCGGACAGTGGAAGCCCTGGTACATCCGGATTGGGGTGCTAGTGCTCTAGGAAAGCGGGGTCTCTCCAGAGCTGAGCATTATTTGTGGCAGACAAGGAGAAGAAAGAGACAGAGCCAGTGTAGTGGATCATGCTGTGATCCCAGCACTGGGGAGGCTGAGGCAGGAGGACCGCCATGAGTTCAAGGCTAGGCTGAGCTACCTAGTGAGACCCTGCTTAAAACAGATGCCAAGAAACAAAATAGAAGCAACACATAAGAGGAATGGAAGAATGGATGGGAAGAAAGATAGACGGGGGAGTGGGGAAGGAGGAAGGGTGTAACACTTCAGTCACACCGAGGTGGCAACTGGTCCGTGGTGTCCCCGCGGGATCTGCCCCGAGCCCACGGGAGCGGTCTCCTGTGCTGGGCATGGCAGAGCTTTGCTGTGACTCTGCGTCCATCCTCACCAGGGCGCCCTGAACCGGAGAGGGTAAGGGGTGCTTTGAAGTCACTGCTTAGCAGGAAAGCTAGGAGGGTGGGGGTCAGCTTGCGTTCTCATTCTGGCACAAGTCTGGAATATCCCAGGGGTCCCCAGGGGGCTCATCATAGACTGTTCTTCCTGGATGCCTCCGGGTGGGCCCAGGGCAGGACCGAGTAGAGAGATGCCATTTCCCACGTGGGGAGGCCCGCGGAGCCTCCCTGGGCCATCTCCATTCCCATCCTGCAAAGCAGTTGAAAAAACTGGCCTGAGACGGGCATGTGCTGGCACACACCTGTTATTCCAGCACTTGAGAGGCTGAGGCAGGAGAGTCACCAAAAGCTCAGGGCTAGGCTGCACTGCATAGTAAATCAAGGCCAGGCTGGACTCCACAGCAAGTCCTGGTGTCAAAAAAAACAATAGACGAGGGGAAACAAAGAATTCAGCTGAAGCTGCAGTAGAACTGGGTGAAAGAAATATGAAACATGAAAGAAACAAGCAGAAAAACTAGCCTATTTCTTTTCTCTCCTGATATCTCTGGAAACAAGTTCCCAAGAGGATCACTGCAAATTCAAGGTGGCCTGGGCTCCACAGTAAGTGCAGGGCCAGCAAAAATGGGGAAGAAGATGTGATTGGTACAGAGCAGAACCGCCTGTCGTATTTGGTTACCTTGTGCAGTATCCCCACTTTAGGGATGGGAAGAGTGAGACCCTGGAGGGAAGAGATTGCTGTGCCCTTGCGTCTTCCCTGAACTTGTGCATTCACCTGCAGGCTTGATGATACCTTTTCCTGTTCCTTTTAGGGCTGTTCAGGAACTGGGGGGCTGTGAAGGGCCGATGCAGTGCAGAAGATGCAGCTCCCGGCCGAGGGCTGCACCCTGTGTTTCTGGGGAGCAGACCGGACCTCCCCGTGGTGACTCAGGAGCACTCACAGCCTGGAGCTCCGTGCCTGACCTTTAATTAGGTGCAGTGACGCTGGCAGCCTCGGCAGGACTGTGATGTCCTTGGCTTAATCACTTCAGAGGTGGCTGCGATTTACTGGGTGTAAAATGTGGAAGTCTCATTTTAAAGCCTGCAATTAAGTGTTGCTTGAATAAATTGCTCCAGGCCAAAGAGAACTTTTCCCTTCTCCCTGCAGCCAGCCCCTCCGCCCCCACCTGCTAACTGTCCGGCTCCTGACTCTTGCAACTCAACATCTCAGGGGACATTTGGCCAACTGCACTGGGAGAATCCCAGATCTGGGATCCTGGGGGAGCTGAGGCCCCCCTACAGTGATAGCAGCAAGAGCTCTCCACACCCAGGCTGATTCCTGATCACCTATGGGAGAAGGTCCAGTAGCCCAGCCCACCCGGCACAGCAGGCTTCCCCTCCCCTCCAGTGTAAGGCCACCCCAGCTCAGAATCCCCTCCCTCTGACTGGCCTCCTTTGATCTGACCGGGCTGGGTACATCTTTCTCTCCTCCCTGTTTGGGGCTCAGGATGCACTGGTCCCGGGAGGTTTGGCTTTGGGGTGCTTTGTGTCCCTCGCCTGTGCACCTCACTCCCCTGGGGCAGGGCTGACGCTTGCTGTGCTGGCAAGTCCACACACATCCCTGGGACTCCTGTTCCTGGGTCCAGCCCAGCCTTGGAAGCCTGGCAGGTGACTCACCTGGGAAGGACACAAACCTGTCACTTGGGGGCGAACGCCAAGTCCTCTGCTGGGGACGCAGGGAGGACGGGGTCTTTAACACAAAGGGAATTCAAGGAATGTTTCTTTCACCATAAAAACCATCTGTCAGCGACAGAAAAATGTGAAAAAATATAAAAGACAAAATTATAGGGCCAAGAGAGATGGCTCATGTTGCTGTCACCTCGACGGACCAGCCTCTTCGCAGCCTCGACTGCACTTCCGGCGGGGGAGCTGGTCGGCAGCTGGCCAGTGGACTCCCTGACCATTTCCAAGCGGCTGTACGCTCACCACTTCATCTGTGTTTTGGTTTTTAGAGACAAGGTCTCACTGAGTAGGTCAGGCTGGACTTAAACTCACTATGTAGACCAGGCTGGCCACAAATTCACAGCGATCCCCCTGCCTCAGCCTCCTGAGATATTTTTGTGCAACAGTTGACTCTTGACCGTTCCATTTGCAGAACACTTTCATCTTCCCAAGCAAACTGTACCCAGGAAGATCAGCCGCACCCTCCTTCCCTGGCCCCAGCTGCTGCCGTCCTCTTACCCATCTCCATGAACTTCACCTAAGTGAAACCCTACAATACGTGTCATTCTATAACTGGTTCATTTCACTTAGCTTATAGAATTTACCCCCTTTAAAAAAAAATTGAGCTGGGTGTGATAATCCCACCACTCCGGAGGCTGAGGCAGGAGGATAAGCTTTCATTTGAAGCCAGCCTAGGCAACAGAGGGTGTCCCTGTCTCAAACACAACAGTTGATAACAGCCCCTCGTAGGTGGTGGCACGCTTGGCTCTCCCATTGCCCGTGGGCTCCCTGCGCCCTCGTGCTGCTG
>PVIR01009530.1:0-52898 GCA_004026965.1 Petromus typicus | reverse complement strand
TGTAATCCCAGCACTCGGGAGGCAGAGGCAGGAGGATTGTGATGTGAGTTTGAGGCTGAGCTCAGGGCCAGCCTAAACCACAAAAGCGAGACCCTGTCTCAAAAAACCTAAAAAAAAAAAAAAAAAAAAAAAAAAGAGTTTCGGAGGCAAAGCGTGCAGTTTTAGGCTAACGCAGGAAAGGCAGCCTGGAACCCTTTCATAAAACGGATGGTCCAGAAGCTAGTCAGAGGCCGCCTTTTATGCCCCAGTTACAGAAGGTTCTTGAAGTTAGGGCAGAGTTACATTTTAGCCTCATTTCATTGGTTACAAGCTTACGTGTCTCATTGGCTAGTGCAGCGTTCAGACTACAGACTGCCTTGGTTAGAACGGTGCACAGATTTCCACCTATAAGAGAAGCAGGTAGAACAATCCTTTTCAACAACTATGGTACTTCTTCTTTTTTTTTTTTTTTTTTTTTAGGTTTTTGGAGACAGGGTCTCGCTTTGTGGTTCAGGCTGGTCCTGAGCTCAGCCTCAAACTCACATCACAATCCTCCTGCCTCTGCCTCCCGAGTGCTGGGATTATAGGCGTGAGCCACCACGCCCGGCACTGTTGTATGTGGTACTGGTTGCTGCTGGGTATGGGTCTCCACACCCAGTATTGTTATGTGGTTACCGGGGAATCGAACCCGGGTCCTTGCGCTTGCGAGACAGGCGCCGGAACCACTGAGCTAACTCCCCGGCCCCTATGGTACTTCTTAAGCTCAAGCGAGCTGCCTCCTGAGGTTCCAGCCTCAGTTGTAATAGAAACTGCAGAGCCCTGGTGAACGTTAACGGAACAGGGTCCACTTCGGAACCCTTTAAGAAGCGAGCTACAGCTTTACCTGAGTGGAAGGTTTTATGAATTTCATTTTCCCTTTTCCATACACAGACACTTTATCCCTGTCCTCCAAGGTGAATGCTGATGCCGAGGCCTCAGGGTGATGGCGTTGAGTTGAGGCCTTACAATGCCTGTCTCACTGTAGAAGAGGTCCCGAGAGGGTTCTTTGATGAGATCAGGAGACTCCAGAGCTGCTTTGGAAAGTGGCAAGGACGACAGGATGTGTGTCCAAAGCCAGAGGAAGGATACAGAGGGGATTCATGGCAATGTGTCTTTTCTCCAATAAAATGTTGAAATGTAAACTTCGTGGTAGTCTCCTACCCACCCAGTACTGTCCATGCACAGGTGTCTCTCTCCAGACAAAGTCATAGCTCCCCTTCACCTGCCCTGAGGTCAGGCCACCTTTCTGACCTGTGGCAGGAGGGTGGGGTGCTGCCCGCTGAAGTGATGGGCCTGGGTTGAGTTCCCATCTCCACCACCTTGCAGCAGACACCTGGACCAGTGTCCAGACTTCTCTGAGCCTCAGTGGGCCTGTGAGTAAACCAAGGTGACGTTATCATCACCTGTCTCACAGGACGCCACAAAGACTAATTGACAAGATTTACTGTGTCCAAAACGCACAAACAGGAGTGAGGACCAGCGCCTGCTCAGAGGTTCCACGCTCTGACCTCTCCAGGGGAGACGTGGGCTGGAAGCTCTAGAACCTCACTTCTTCCACACCAAGTGGACAGGTCCAGGGAAGTGAGCCGTCTGCCTGAAATCACAGAGCCCAACTGGGAAAGAATCAGTTGGAGACACTCAGTTTTGTCCCCAGGCACCCTAATGACCCTTCACTTCTTATGGCAGTTTCTTGGTCAAGTGTAACCTGAGGGTCACCAGCAGGAGCTTGGCTAAGTCACAGGTATCACCTCCACAGAAAGATGGATTTGAGGGGCTGGGGATTTGGCTCAGTGGTTCTGGTGTCTGCTTGGCAAGCACAAAGTTCTGAGTTTGATCCCTCGTACCATATACCACAATGCTGGGTGTGGTGGCTCACATCTGTAATCTCAGTATTCAGGAGGCAGAGGCAGGAGGATTGCTGTGAGTTTGAGGCTAGCCTGGGCTACATAGTGAGTTCAGGCCCAGCCTGAACTACAAAGCATACCTTGTCTCACTAATACAGCCTGTGTTAACATCCACACAGTAGGCCAAGCTGAATCTCCACAGATGATACTGCAGGCGAGGGGGAGGCTCCTCATGGACATACCAGCCAGGGTGGCCTCAGGCAGGATCTGCCCTGTGTGTGGAAGTTAGGGTGGAGTTACATTTTACCCTCATTTCATTAGTTACAAGCTATAAGTCTCACTGGCTAGTATAGCACACAGACTATAAGCTCCATGGGTTAGAACGGTGCAGATTTCCACCTGTAAGAGAAGCAGGTAGAATAACCCTTTTTTAACAACCGAGGTACTTCTAAGCTCAAGCGAGCTGCTGACACCCCCCTGACAAATGCTGACATTCAGGATGGCGGCTTCTGCAGATCCCAGCGTGCTTGGCCTCTTTGTTCTCGCCCATTGACCGTGATCGGCTCTACATTCAGCCTGGGTGCCGATTCCAGTGGGGCTTCAGAAGCTCTGCCCACGTGGACACGGCCATAGAGGACTCTGCACACAGGAGGAGACTCCCGCCACTTCCAGCTTCTGCAAGTTCATCCTGGGCCCCGCCCTGCCCAGAGGCTCACCTGGTCCACCTTGTAGGTCAGGACCAGTCACCACTGTGACAAGGAGAATGTCATGTTCATGGGCATCTTCCGGGGTGCAGTGGATCTGGACACAGGTGGACTGTGCTGGTCTGTGGCTGGATCCACTGTCAACCTGCTCTCTAGTCTACTGCTCTGTGCTGCCCCCACTAACCTGCTATTCTAACCCACACAGAGCTAACCACTCCGTTAACCACTACCACAACAAACGCCTCACCAATAGCACTAGCCTTCCCTCCACCTGGACTAATGTGCAGCTGACCTGCCATATTTGCCCACACTAATCTATTCCAACTTGCCTGTCACCCTCCACAGTCACGATTGGCCCAGGCACTAACCTCCCTGTTGTGTTCCTGCTTAGAACACGGACGGAAAGGGGCAGGCGGCTGAGGCAGAAGGCTCGATGTTCCCATTGAAGGTCCTCGTGCTGCCCAACTTCCCTCTCTCGCAGCAGCACCCTGAGCCTACAAGAACTGAGAAACCGCAGGCAGGGACACACACCTCGAAGCCCAGCGTGCTGAGAAGTTGAAGGAGGACCACAAGTGTTGAACTCAGCCCAAGCAACTTGGCAAGATCCAGATTCATGAAAAAAGAAAAACGAGTGTGCCTTGCCCACCCCTTGGGCTAAGCCTGACCGTGAGCTACTGAGCCCACCTGCCCAGTTGGCTGTGACCCGGATGACCAGGGTCAGGCAGATGTTGCGTGCACTGCCAGTCAGGGGAAGGGTCTTCCCAGACAGACAGAAATGGTCAGCTGGCATGGCACTGCTCTGATAGCTGCCCTAGGCCTTCTGGGCTCCAGTGTCCGCAGCTCTTCACCGCAACCCTGGGCACACATGTGCGCACAACCTTCAGCCCTCACTGTGATGGCTCCAGGCCCAAAGCCACCCATCAGCAGCTCAGCAATGTATGCTGTTCCTTGGCCCCCTTCTGAAGCTCTTCCCGGTAGTTTCCACGGGCCTTTGCAGATCCCTCACACACTGCCAGTCACTGCCAGGTGTGTCCTCCAGTCACTGATGCTGCAAATCACTACCAATCAGTCACTGCCAGCCAACGATGCCAGTCTTCACCACTTCAGGGTCATTCACAGGGTGACTAGGATCATAGGACAGCCCTAGTAGATAGACCAACAGGTTTGTGAGACCAGGTCTGGAGCTTAAGTAGAGAAGCAGCATGCCTTTGATTGGTCCAAACTCAAGCCTGATGATTGGTCTTTATTTGAGCCTACTGACTGGTCCATTCTTGAGCCTGCTGATTGTTGCATATTTGAGGCTGCTGATTGGCCAAAAATGTTTCCAATTCAAGCTTGCTGTAGCCAAAGCAGATACTGCCTTCTCATAAATGTGCACCTGTTCAGGACAGCTGCAGCTAAACCTGTCCATCAGCGTACCCCATTTTTGGCTGTCCCAGGGAGTTGGTAGTTTCTGCTCTGTTGTAGGTGGATATAGTAAGGGGTCCCTGGGATAATGGAGGTTGATGCTTCCAAAATCCATGGGTAGGCAGACAGGCTGGAGCCCCCAGCAGCTGCTGCAGCAGTTCACATCAAAGCGGCCAGCCGGTGGGATCCTTCCTGCTCAGGTGTGGCCCCGCTCTGTCCCCTGAGGCCTTCAACTGATTGGGTAAGGCCCATCATGTCAGTGAGCGCAATCAGCTTTACTCAAAGTCTACAGATTTACACATTAATCTCATTTAAGAATACCTGGCCAGATGCGTCTGAGTGACGCCTGCGTGTGCCTGTGTCACATTTCTGGGGCCACAGCCTGACGTAAGATTCACTCTCACAGACTGGCAGGCAGTAGGGCTAAGGACCGGAACTGCAGGCCACTCCTTATGATTGGCATCACCATTTAAACAACTGAGTAGGTCAACTGAGGTGGTTCCTGCAGAAGCTGAGTAAACTCAGCCAACTACGTGTCATCCATGTGCCTCAACCGTGGCACAGCCCACAGGACAGAGGGAGACAGGCTTTGCATTGGCCACACCCCGGAAAGCCACCACCTCCCCACAATGCTCTGACTTCTGCCTCTTTTTCTAAAAGCCTCAGGTCTGGCTGTTGTAACTGACCCCCTTCTCCGGAAGTGGATCTCAAACTGGATAATGGAGTGATTCTCAGTTTCTGTGGCACACACAGAACCATGTTCAGGGAGGGAGGAGCAGCTCAGGCTGGTACAGTACACAACAAGGCCTGCATTGAGGAGGAAATATCACAGTGAAGGGGGAGGGAGGGAGCCGCCCCACCACAGGGGACACCAGAGGACTGTGGAAGACACCGAAGGAGGTCCCCACAGTGCCCATGCAAGTGACCTCAGAAAGTGAGCACAGATGTCTTAGCCAAGGTGTCCCTCTGACACTGCTTCTGACAGGATGGGACTAAACCCTGAACCCAGAGCCTTAGGCGTGCTGCTAGGCACGGGCTCCACTGCTGAGCTGCAACCCCCTGTCCTTTACTTTTCCACTTCTGAGTCAGTGTCTTGCTAAGTTGCCCAGGCTGGGCTCGAACTTGCAGTCCTCCTGCCTCAGCCTCCTGAGGAGCTAAGATCACAGGTCCACACTAGCACAGCCAGGTCTTCTGAAAGTCTCAAGGTGCCCCCCTCGTTTATTCTACCATGTCAGTCTAATTGCTTGGGCCTCTGCTCCTGGCCCTGGTACAGCAAGGTCTTCCCTCTATGCCTTGACGTTTGGGGCTCTAGTGGGTGCACAGCCCTACACCCCACTGTGCAGGTGCTGTGAAGGACTGTTTTCTCACTGTTCAAAGACTGGCCCGGTGTGAGCCAGAAAGGCTTGAAGAACTGTCTCTCAGTCAGTCCCTGCTAAGCCTTGTTCTCCCGGGAACCTGTTCCAAGGGCTGCTTGGGCCAGGACTCTGGAAACCTCACAGTCCAGAGGGCTTTTCTGAGGCTAGAAAGAATAGCGGGGAAGGTGGATTTTCAAAGTGCTGTCTGAGCTTTGGAGAGGAGAGGCGTGGGTCTCCTGTTGGGGCTCCTCTTTCAGCTCTCTCCTTCCTCATAACGCCCTGTCCCTGACCAACCCTGTTCTTAAACCAGGAGCAGGTCCGGAAGGGGCGGAGTTCTGCAAAGGAACTTCCCACACTTCCAGGTGCTCACAGTCTAGACGGCGAGGGCCCCCCAGCAGGGTGGCATGGGCCATGCCAGGTGCTTAGAGACTGGACTCCAGGGATGGATGAGCGGATGAGTGGGGGGATCAGTGGTGGGTACATGAACAGAAGTACGTATGTGTGGATGGCTGGCTGAATGGATGGTAGGATGGAGATGGGTGAGTGGATGGATGGAGAGATGGACAGACGTATGTACAGACGGATGAATGAATGGACAGATGTCCGTGGATGAGTGGGTGGATGTATGTATGGATGGATGAATGGATGGGTGGGTGGGCGGATGGAGGAATAAATGGTTGGGGTGACACAGGCTCTGGTATCAGAAAACTACACAATGAAAAACACACAAAAGACCAAGCGTTCAAGGTTAATGTTTCCCTGTTGCTATGCCAATACAAACATCGACCTCTGCAAAAGTAACATGGTGACTAACTCTATCTGTTTTAATTGCTATTTTAAAAGTTACGAGTGGGGCTGTACCGGTAATGAACTTTTAGAAATATTTGCCTCACTCCAGGAAGCAACAGCCTAATCTTATTTCCTAAGACACCTCTGGTTGTGACCAGGCGCAAGACTGTGATTTTAATGACAAGATGGTCAGATGCTCTTTGACTTTGCCTCCTCTTGGAGAAACACCAGGTACTTACATTTCATCTGAAGAAATCTTCCTGCCTGTTGACCGTGGGAGTCTTGCTTTTTCCTCTCCAGCCAGGAAAAACACTAACCTCAGAGCTCCAATTATTGCTAAGGCAAAATGTTCCATTTCTACCACGGTCAACCTTCTATTTGGAGCAGGTCTGAATTGCCACATGTACCACCCTTTATTCTTAGTGAGTAGCTAACATTAGATCTACACTGATGCCACAGGTTAGGAGACTTGCTTCTAAAAATAAAGAAGGGGCTCTGAGAAGAAGAGTGCCCATAATGATGGGGCATTTCCACCTCCTGGCCTCAAAGGGGAAAATAAGAGGTTTTGTAAACATCTGGTTTGGTCTGTCAATGAAAACAGCCAGTCCAACATGGAAAACTGTACTTCGCGGTAACTCCATTTGCACCACAAGTCCATTTCAATTAAAGTCAGCACATAAAGCAAGAGAGGATCGTGCCCTGTGAGCTCACCAGGAGGAGAAATGCCTCGCTGTGTGTCATGGGGGAACTAGGTATATTTCTGAATGGCACACTATCAAACTATGTTGCAGATTTATTTTATTTTTGTGGCACCGGGGATTGAACCCCCAGGGCTTCTGCACTGAACTACATCCACAAACCTTTTGAAACATTTATTTATTTGAAATAGTTTGAGTTAGGGTTTTGCTTAATCACTACGTGATTCATACTGGACTTGAACTTGTGATTCTCCTGCCTCAGTCTCCCACAGTAATGGGATTGCAGGTATGAGCTACCATATCCAACTTGTTGCTAGATTTTAAAACACAACATGTCTAATATACAGCAGGAAAGCTTATCAGGACCCAATTTTTGAAAACAGAAACATGGCAGAGAGAGAGACACAAGTATCTATGTGCTCATGTGCACACACACAGGCCCTTGTATAATTGTGTACCAACAAGGTAGTGGTTTTCTCTAATGACAAGAATGTGAAGTGGTTGTTTTGTTGATCTATATTCCCAAATGCTTCTTCCATGAACACATACACACGCAACAAAAAATGTTTAAATGTTGCAAAAGAAAAGTAAATAGGCTGGTACAATTAGTGGGTAAGAGAGCAGGTTTCATAACTCTTGAGCTTGCAGCCTGCAGAGACAACACTGGTATCTCCCCAGGCCCACCCTCCTCCTGGCTGGCATGGCTACTGCGCTGCCTGCACACAGGATGAAACTCCACCTCCATACCAGGTAAATAACGAGGACCGCTTGAGAGGCCCAGGACAGAAGGTCCCAGGGCATGTCTCCAAAGAGCTTACAAATTTATGGATCTGCAGGAGGTAAACAGGAAGCACTCAGAGCACAGGATCTGGGGCATAAGTCACAGCCTGGCACAGGGCCACAACTACATCAAGCAACAACTTCAGAAACACAGCTGATCTCTGGTCCCCTGGAGCTAAATGGTCCAACCTGAGCCTTAAGGGTTCTTCTGGTTTTCCCCGTTCTACTTCTCCAGGGCACACATGACATCATCAATGTCAAAGTCGCACCTGCCTGTCCCTTGAGAAGTTTCCAGTCAGGCAATGGGCTTGCAAGAAATCTGCCTATGACTGAGACTATCTACTCATCCTGCGGACCATGGCACAACTGCCAACCAAATACAATGAGCTGCTCTTAGTGCCCAAATGCAAATAGTGTGAATTCTTAGAAAAGAGAGGGTTTTTAATTAAGTCTATCTCTCTATGACAGCATTGCCACCTGGCACATTAGGGGCTGGGTTGGGGTAGAGTTATCGTAATCACAGCCCATAGAAAAAGGGACATCTGTTTATGAGGCCAGCTTGACCTCTCCTAAGAAAGGTGGTTCCATACTCACAAACAGAAGCATCCTGTTGTGCACAAGAAGGGAAAGTGACCAGTCAGGGAAGTCTAAAGACAGTGCAATAATTACATGTCACTGAAGACTGGCACAACTACAGAAGAAGGAAGTAGAGACACTCACATTTCCTTCCCCAGGTGGACACCTGCTGAGAGGCCCAGGACAGAAGGAGACACATCCTACCCCTAAGGGCCCTTGGATCTCGGCTGGGACAAGTGACCAGTGCTTCCAATACAAAGTGGTAATAGTGAAGTGTATCCTCCTGCAGGGTGGCATGGTGAGCCTTCCTAGTGGTCACTGTCCCTTGTCTACTTCCAGCACACTCTAGAGACGGCATTTCAGGACAGACAGAGGTTGGGTCACTCTTAGAGCAAAGAGGATGGTACCAGTCAGCTGTTCATCACTGGGACACAATACCTGACATCACAAAACTCACGACAGACGGAGAAGTGTCTGGGCTCATGGTTGCAGGGGATTCAGTCCATGGCCAGCTGCTCCAAGGTGAGAGCATCATGGAGGAAGGGTGGGGGAGCAGAGCCGCTCAGTTCATGGTGGTCAGGAAGCAGAGGGGAATAATGACAGAGAAGGGGACCAGGGGCCAGATAGAGACCTCAAGGTCATCCTCCATGACCACCCAGACATACCCACAAGGAGTGGGATCTACTAATCTCCATGACTTCCATGACCACCCAGACACACCCACAAGGAGTGGGATCTACTAATCTCTGGGGAGGATCCTACACCAGTCCAGGTGACACAATTAAGCCAAACCATCACAAGGACCTTAAAGACCAGATTATGCACAATTTAGTTGGTGGCAACCACTGCCGTCTGTAGGACTAATGAGCAGCCTCAGGCAGATGTAGACAGTTGTGACCCAGCTCACAGAGCCCACGTTGGGGCCTCTGGCTCCAGGCAAAACCCCCAGGAATAGCTGTCCAGCTATGAGCATCTGCGGCAGTGAGCACACCGCTGAGCCTGTGCACGGCTCACGACACGACTGTGTTCACCCCAGAGCCGACATGGCCTTCCAGAAACGCACAGGAAACGTCACTGGCGTGGAATCCTTTTCAGTTTTTCAAAGAAATCTGAACTTGAGAATGTGAACTCAATCTGTATTTTATTTTCATTGTTATTTCTTACCACACCTTGTTGCAGAAGAATGTAAAGAAGGTTCAAAAAACATTCTTTAAAGAGTATGTGAGGACTTGTGCTTTCCAACAAGATGGAATGGCAGGCAGTTCTCACTCAGTGAAACTGAAATCAGCAACAAAACCCAAGAATCAGGACCTCCAAAAATCAATTTTTACAGAGTAATAAAACTTATAAACCTCCAGACAGCAGATTAAGGGAAAAAAGAGAAGAAACCAATCTTCCTGGCAGGGAGGAGAGAGCCGACACTCCTAGAGATTGTGCAGGCGCTAAGAGGGCAGTGAGAAAACATCATGAAGCCAGGTGTGGGGTCTCACACCTGTCATCACCGCACTCTGGGAGGCTGAGGCAGGAATATAGAAAATTCTAGCCCAGCTTGGGCAACTTGGTAACTTAGTGAAACCCTGTCCCAAAATAAAAAGTAAAAAGGGATGGGGATACAGCTCATCGCGAAGGCCTTGTGTTCAATCCCAGAATCAGAAAAAAGAAGAAGAATAAAATTCTCCATGAGCAGAAGATGCACAAGCCTGGGAGGGGGATCCGTAAGGGTACCCAGAGGCAGGGCTCAGGGGCATGTGCTCCCAGGACAGAGACAGAGCTTGCTCGCTGGCTGTGATGTGGCTCTGGGCTTCACGAGGTTTTTCTCCCCCTGTGATGTAAAATTCACAGTAGTGAGGGACTAGTCCTCGGGTAAGCTTCCACTTCAGCGGAGTGAGTGGCAAAGGGCAGGTGACCCTTGGCTTGGCAAGGTTGCCTTCATGACCCACAGACACACCCAGATGGGGCTCCACTGACCCTACAGCGGATCCCGGGAGGGACCCTGCTCACTCAGCAGGGGTGTACCTCTGTATAGCTGGGTGTCTGCAGCCTTCTGAGGAACATTCCTCCCAGGGCCCCTGACAGGCCCAGATCCCATCCCTGGCCTCCCCAAAGCCTATCAGCAGGGCCACAACGAGATGAGGAGCAAATCCGTAACAAAGAGGTCCCCAGCAAGTCCTGTGGCCAGGAGGGCAGCATCTGTCTGTGCATCCCCCGCCCACCTGCTTGCCCGCCTGGGTCTCTGGGGAGGAGGGTGCTCAGTCGGGGAGGAGGGTGCGATTCTAGTACACTGATCCCTGCTCCTGATCTGACCAGGTGCCAGGGTTTCCCTAACTCTCTCCAGTGTCAACTCATGTCACACAAACCATTTCCGTGCTGAGACACCTCCCCAACTGCTGTGTCTAGGGATCTTCAGCAGCTGAAGATAGATCAGGTGACTGGGGGAAAACGATTCCTCTGTTTCCAAGTCAAAATTCAGCGGGTATGGTGGCGCATGTCTGCGATTCCCATGATGGGGAGGCTGAGGCAGGAGGATCACCAGGCCAGCCTGAATTACACAGTGAGAGTCTGTCTCAAAAACACCAAAGCAAAACAAAACACCCAACAAAAACGCCCAGGCAGAGGAAGTAAGGCATTGGAATGATAAATCTGGAATGATTTTTAAGCCATCAGAGATGTTATGTGAAGGACCAAACGCATTTCTATGCCAGTCCCATTCCACCACATCTGCAACAGTGGCTGGCAGTGTACAGGCTGAGGGACAGAACCAGGTTGGCCCTGCGCCTGGCCGGGGTCGATGGGTCCACCCCAAGGGGCACAGTCACGTGGAACACCTCATCTGCTCATGTACCACAGTAAAATGTAACTCCTGGAATCAAATTCGCTGAAGAAGCTACTTTTAAATAAATCACCTTTTCTTCTGTCTCCTAAAAGCACATGAAATAACTGTTAGAATAACCGGTGATCCGGACATCATAAACTACAACAGACCTCCTGTTTGAGCGGAAGACCTGCTCCATACGCTAAGTAAGAAAGGGAAGAGTTCCTGAGGCCTAAAATATGTCCATGTCCCCAGCCCCAAGTTCTGGAGCCAGTGCTTTGTGGGTCTGCAGCTTTAAATCTATTTTAGTTTCTCTTTATTGTCAAGTACAAAAGAAAAGGCCTGATTTCTCCTCTCAGAGAGACGGAAGCTCTTCTGCAGAACCCATGGGAATGAGCACAATGCAGGCAGTGGTTCCAGCTGTTACCCGTTTTACTTGACTGAGATCACCCTGCATTTTGTCTGTTTTGTTTGATTTTTAATGGTGCACCTGGAATGCAGGAAGGGCCAGCTCTGGGCTCCCCGCTTGTCCGACATCCTCGTCTGTAGATAAATCTGTTAAGTGTCCAGAGGTCTTTAGGGAGCTGGTGAGGAGCCATCTGGCTATGAGCTGGGACAGAGTACAGGCTTCACCCACAGCTCTGGCAAAGGCACACGCTTCAGACCCACTGCTGGGCAAGGGCTAGCCGGCCCCAGACAAGGGGCCACCCAGCTTGCCTGCAACCTAGCCCTCAGGAGGCTGAGGCAGGAGGATCCAGAGTTTGAGGCCAGTCTAGCCTTAGAAAGACACTGTCTCAAAAAAGTTTTCAAAACTTCCCAGTGCTGGTTTCTGGTCTTCCTACTGCATGGGATGGAATCACTGCAACTGCCACTTGTCACTGAGGGAGAAAACTGCATCTAACACCAGAGAAAGCCAGGTGGGGTGTGGGGAGGACAAAAGGACACAGCACTGGGTACCTCTGCACCTGCACCAGGCGGGCGGCAAGTCGGAGCCGCCCGGGGCTTGCGACCACCAGGACAGATCCTTGGTGCACGTCTTTGATGGAGGCACGTGCAGATGGGATGGGCTGCTAAGAACCAGTGGAGAGCCAGGCTGCCCTGGGTCCTCAGGAGGGTGCCTTCCAGGCACAGACACAAGTGGGGGGCACTGCCACAAGGCAAGGTGGGTCCTGGGGAAGCCCCCATTCTGTAGAGAAGTCCCAGAGCCAGGAGGTGTGGGAGAAGATACTGGGCTCACCTGCCATTATGCTGAAATAAATCACCAACATCCAGGTTCTTTACAGATATTCCTGTGACACTTTTTAGATCGGAGCTATGATAACAAAATCTTTCATTTCACAGTGACAGTTAATTTAAAAGTAAATCAATACCCAGTGCTCTAGGAGGCTGAGGCAGGAGAACATCAAATTTAAACCCAGCCGAAGTTACTTAGTGAGAGTGCGGGGCACATATGGAGCTCAGTGTGAAGGTTCTGGATTGGCTCACAAGAAGCAGGGGAAAGAAAAGGAAAAACAGGGCCGGGGATTTAGCTCAGTGGTTCTGGCGCCTGTCTTGCAAGCACAAGGACCCGGGTTTGATCCTCGGTAACCACATACAATACTGGGCATGGAGACTCATGCCCAGCAGCAATCAGCACCACATACCACAGTGCCGGGTGTGGTGGCTCACACCTGTAATCCCAGCACTCGGGAGGCAGAGGCAGGAGGATTGCTGTGATGTGAGTTGGAGGCTGAGCTCAGGGCCAGCCTGAACTACAAAGCGAGACCCTGTCTTGAAAAACCTAAAAAAAAAGAAAGAAAAAAGAAAAGGAAAAACAGTGATTTGCTTCACCAAAACAAAGACTCAACCTGGGACTGAGCCCTGGGCCTGCCCTACCCGCCCCCCAGCTCCATCCCTAGCCCTTTTTAGTTTTTATTTTGGGACATGTTCTTTTGCTAAATCAGTAAGTTCACCAGGCTGAGCTCCAATGTGTAATCCTCCTGACTCAGCCTCCGAGAGTGCCAGGATCATAGGCGTGCACCACCCAGCCCAGCGTTAGGTCTTTTTTTTTTTTTAAACTTGATGGTTTTGAATACACCACACGCCCGACTTGCAGTAAGCTGGAGAATTCAGAACAGCTGTCCAACAGGTAGGTGGCCTCACTGGGACCTGTGCCATTCCCTGTGGCACCACTTCAGGTCTTGTCCACCACACCTGTGCCGGTTTCTGTGGCACCAACTTGGTTTGGAACAACTCCTGGCTTTGGAGAGGTGGGCGCCGCCAGGTGGGTGTGAGCAGTGCAATGGGGCCCCATGACCTCAGTGGTGCCGGCTGAGGAAGGAGAAAGGGGTGGGGCCTAAGGGAAGAGGCCCCGAGATCCCAGGCCCAGTGAGCCCTCTTTGTTACTCTCCTCAAAAGACTGAGGTGGTAGAGGAAAGGGGCTGGGAACCAATGCACAAAGCTTCCCATTTTGATCTCATCCCAGTGACCAGCTCCTCCTCCAGGCCTGAGGGCAGGAAACTCGGCATGGCTGCGGGCACACTCGTGCTGAGAGGACAGGGGAAGGCTGAAGAGTTGGGGGGCCTGGTCTCTCACCATTACTTTCTGAACCCCCAGACCACAAATCAAAACAACCCAGGATTAGGCTTGGCCAACAACACTCGAGCATGACAGCCTTTCTAGAGATTCTGCTTCAGTTCTGAGTTGTGTGTGTGTGTGTGTGTATGTGTGTGTGTGAGAGAGAGTGTGTGTGTGAATGCAAAGGAAAACCGTGACCGTGTCACACCCCTAAAGGCTTTGGGGCTAGTTCCTTTTGTGCATGACTTTTTTTTCCTTGGTACTGAGGATTGAACTCAGGACCCTGCACCTTCGAAGCAGGGGTGTGCATCACTTTTATGTTTATCAATTTTTTTTTTTTTTTGAGACAAGGCCTTGCTAGTAGTGCAGGCTGGCCTTGAACTCACTAAGCAGCCCAGGCTGGCCTGGAACCGTGGGGACCCTCCTACCTTTGCTATGATGGCAGCTGTGCTCACCACACAAGCTTAATGTTCATCAATGTTTACCAAAGGTTTTTTTTTTTAAATTAGAAACTAACAATATATGTATGAGAGATAGCTGCTAGCAAAGCTGAAGTAAACACTGGATGTTACCACAGGCATGACTACAACCTAGCAGGCAACCCACGCAGCCCGCCTGGACCCGAGATGCGAGGCTGCTCTCTTTCCGGGGAAATCATTTAGGCTATAGCTCCACACAGCCACACGCGCATGTTCTATGGGGGAATCCCTGTCACTAACTGAACTCCAGCCCAGCTCCCAGCTCCCAGCCTCATGCCCTGCCTGCCCGGGTGCTCACAGCCTGGCCACAGGGCGCTGGACGTGGTATCAGCCTGCTTGTATTCCCGCAGAAGTGCGAGTGCTGCAGTTTCACCCAGAATGGCCTTGGCTCTCTAGGGGTGCAATCATTAGATTCTGCTCGTTTCCTAAACCAGGGACATCAAGTGCTGTGTGTTCTGAAAACTCCAAAATCCCTGCAAGTGTGGCACAAATGTCTACAAACCCAGCTTGTCCTCACACATCTTCTGTCACATTCTTGGTGGAGTATTGCACCTTGCAAAACGAGAGGGGTCCACTATGGTCCTACAATGCTGATTTTGAAATAGTGTTCTTTTTCAGAAGCGATTAAAAGTCAGGGCCAAAACATGGGACTGTATTAGGCTTTGACCAGTTGTGAGAAATGGCCTTAGGGGCCAACTGTTTCCGATGACTAAGAATTCGATTATCCGCACTTGGGGAACCTCACTCTGAGATCCGCTCTGGGACACCAATTTTGGGTGCACACCTAGCCCCTCTGGAGGAAACCTTTGGTTGGCTCACTGGGGTTTACAATTTCAGGCTGGGCCTCGACCCAGCCCCCGACTCCCAAGCTGCGAAACTCAATCTGCACTGGGTGAATGACCCCTCTCTAGGAGAGGTAGGTTGCAGGTGTGCGGCGCTTTGTTTTCAAAGACAGTTACACTAACCGCCCACTTCCTGAATAAGTCACACTCTCTCCATAGTACCAAAAGCCCTGGGTCCGGCCAGGAGTGGCAGGCAGAAAGGCAACTCCAGGACACAGAAGGAAAGTTGGAAACGCATGCCTGCCTCCGCTGGATTTGCAGTTTTCCAAGTCTGGTAGCCCAGACCCCAAGGAACCCGCGGCGCAGAGAGAAAAGGTGGGGAGAAAAGGTGGGGAGGGGCGGAGCCCGAGGCCGAGGACTGGCTGACAGCAACCGCGACACATCGCGACGCACGCACAAGTTCCAGCCTAGCGAGCCTGGCTGCCCGGACCTGCGCTGGAGGGGGCGGTGCGCTCCAGCCGAAGCCGCTGGGCCAGGGCTTCGCTCCCGCGGGCTGCGCAGAGCTCAGTCCCCGCGGCTAGGCCTCCAGGAACTCTACCGAAAGGAGGCTCCGCGCCGGCCGGATGCGGGGACCCGGGCTGGGGGCGCCGCGGGGCGGGAGATGAGGCTGTAGAGGGAGGTTCCAGGGCGCAGGGAGGGAAAAGGGAAGCCGGGAGGCCGGGCGGGGAGGGGAGATTGGGCAGAGGAAAGGCCGGGGCCCTGGCTGCAGATGGGGGATCTGGGGATAGAGGAGCACGGAGCAAAGAGAAAAGAGACTAGTGAGAGGAAGGTGCGGAGGACAGCGGAGTTTCCCGTGAAGCCCCCCGCGACTTCCCCGTCCAGTCAGGGACGTCGAGCTCCCAACAAAGGCTGAGCTCCGGGCCGCGCGCTCAGTCGGGTCCGCCCCTCTGCATCCCGGCCAGGGCGGACAAAGGCCCGGCTCCCCCATGTCCGCCAGCTCAGGGTCCCACGTCCCAACCGACCCCGGCTCCTGGCGCCCCTGAATCTCCAAGCATCGAGAGCCCCCAGCTTCGCCGTGCGCTCCAGATTCCCCTAGGCTCCTGGTGCCCCTTGGTCCCCGAGCACCCCAAATACACACGCCTAAGACCGCGCTGCACCCTTCTCCGGCTTCCGGTACCACTTGGTTCCCGCGCCTCACCTTTTCCCTGAAATTCAGCTAACCTCTCCCGCCCCTGGGTCCCGCACTCACAGGATGGAAGTCTGAGGCGCCACGGCGGGCACGGCCTCCAGCAGCAGATGCATGCAGCGCACGGTGGTGCGGAAACACAGGCAGCGGCTCGGGCACCCTGCGCCCGGCTTCGGGGCTACGGCCGCCAGCGCACCCCAGGCGCAGCACAGCACGAGCGTCAGCAGGCAGCGGCGCGCTGGGCCCGCGGGGCGCGCGGCCATGGCCACGGCGCGGACGACTGGGCGCGCGGGACTAAGCGACCGCCAGAGCCCAGCGCCTCCTCCGCCGGCTCCGACTGCGCGCCCCGCCCGGCCCGTGGCCCAGCTGTGCACGGGGGCGGGGTGGGGGCGCCAGCTGTGCACATGCGCGCGGCTCCTCCCCGCGCCCTGGCCGGGCGAGGGCGGGGTCGGAGGCGGGGCAGGGCGAGGACTCGGCCGGAGTAGACAACCCCCCACCCAGGCCGCAGCGGTGAGCGCTGGGTATAGGGGAGAGAACTCGGACTCGGCTCGACTCCCTGATTCCGCGCTCGAGGGTCTCAGCTAAGTTACTTGCTTTTCTCAGCGCGACTGCTCTTGGGGCGCAAAAACGTTTTCGTGTTGCTGGCGATGCTGCTGTCGCTTAACCCTCTTAGAGTACTCGGTGTTTCCCAGCCCAGATCTGCTCTCTGGCGCGCTCCCTGCCTTGGTCTTTCCCGTCCCGGCACTGTCTCTGGGGACAATCTCCTCTGGTTCCTGAGGGATCCCCACGAGGGGGAGCCTATCTTCCGGGGAACCCGCCCGGGAGGAGCCTCCATTCAGAGGGCTCCGTGGGGGACGTTGGGGAATGTCCCCGTGCCTGGGGCTCCACCTTCTCTTGCCTCCACTGGGTTACCGACTTTTGTTTTACTGTAGGGCTTAGGGTTCAAAACCCGTGTCTGGCTTCAGTAGAGTTGAAGGCCTTGTGTAAAGACCGCCTCTAGATAATATGAATGCATAACAAAGCTAGAAGCAGATAACAGTTAGTTTATACCACGAAGATAGCAAAGTTTAGAAGATAGACAATTTATATATATATATATATATATATGGTCATTTTTGTTTTATAGGCACACCTGTGTAAGAAGCTGAATCTTTACCTGTAGGGTACTTAAAAGATGACAAAAGTAACATAGTGGGAATATGCTGAGAGGCAGAGAGGCGCATTTTTTGGAAGGCTCGTGAGATCAGGAATCACAGCTGCCTTGGCCTGCAGCCGGACTGTGACAGGTGCTGGCGGACTGGTGCTGCTGGGAGGGACTGTTGTAGTGTGGAGTCCATTTTTATTTATTTATTTTTTTGAGACAGGGTCTCGCTTTGTAGTTCAGGCTGGCCCTGAGCTCAGCCTCCAGCTCACATCACAGCAATCCTCCTGCCTCTGCCTCCCGAGTACTGGGGAGGATTGCTGTGATGTGAGTTGGAGGCTGAGCTCAGGGCCAGCCTGAACTACAAAGCGAGACCCTGTCTCAAAAAAAAAAAAAAAAGAAAAGAAAAAATATATATATATACACATATGTATACATATGTATATACACATGTGTGTATATGTACACACATGTGTATATATATATATATCTGTAAACCTAGTACAGTGGGAGGCTGAGGCAGGAGAATCATTATATGTTTGAAGCCAGCCTGGGGTATGCAGTGAATTCAAGGACAGTCTGAATTGTATAGAGACTCTGTCTCCAAAATTACAAATTACTGGTAAACTAATTCATCTTTACTCAGTTTAGCAGTTTATATGATCAATTAAAGAAAACAATAGGACAGAACTCGCACTGTGATAGGTTCAAGGCAGACAGACACGTGAATCTGACAGATGTACAAGTGGTTTTAGTTTTACAACATGTGGCCGGTACTATTTGTTGCATATTAATAGCCATCCATCCGCACTGCTTCCTTCCTAAAAGAATCCTGAGGTTACCAGGGCAGGCGACACACCCTGGCTGGGGAATGCCAGCCCTGAGACCCTCCCAGGTTCTGCTGTTCCTCTGTGTGCCAGGACCTGCTGAAAGCTTTGGAAAGAAACCATTAGGGGCTTTGGGGAAAGATGTGGCTCCCAGCACAAGTCAGGGAAATGTCTGGTGCGGCAAACTAGTCGGTGCTTATTAAAGAAACACCAGGAGAACACAAGCAAGCATCGCAAGGATCTTGGGGGAAAGATGGAAAGAGACTGGTCCTTGATAACATCTTTGAGCGCTTGCACAGGCCCTGGAGTACTTAGCATCTTAAGTGGAATTTAAAAATTGTCCAGTGGCCTCTGAGATATTTTCAACAGCTTCTTCCAGGTTGCTGAGTTACTTGCTTTACTTAGCCAAGTTTTTTTTTAAATTGTTGTTGTTGAAGGTTTTTGTTCTGGTCAAGATTAGCTGGAAGCTGGTGAAAGCCAGGTATTCTGGAATTTACATATCCATTCTCTAATTGGTGGAAGACTCAGAAAAAAGCAATGGGGAACTTTTTCAAAGGTTCACTTGGGGTGCCCAAGGGAGAAAGAGGACTGTAGTAGAAGATTGTCAGAAGAAAAATCAGCTGTAAAAAGAAGTGATAACATTCACTTCCAACAAGTTTGGGACCACTGTGGCCTGGAAGGACGACCCTGGGACTGGTGTGACCCCAACAGGCAAAAGGGACAGAGACACCTACATAACCAGTTCCCTTGCAAGTTCAGGTTAGCCGCTGCTCAGATCAACAAACATTCCTTGAAGAGGGTGAAGTTTGCTCACCCCCAGCGGCAAATCTTTAAGATGTTGCTGTTTTTTCTTAATCACAACTCAGTCTCTGACCTTGGTCTGGTCTAGCCAGAGTCGCAGACGAGGAGCACAGGTTGCAGAATTCCTCCTTCAAATCTAAGTTTCTCAGGAAAAGATATCGCTCTAAAATACCTTTCTCTTAGGCAGTAGTAGGTGCTGGTGGTGCTCTGCAAAAAGATAGAGGGGAGGGAAAAAAGAAAAGAAAAAGAAAGACCAGATCGTTCTTTGGTCCTCAGAGTCAGACTATGCAAACAGCACCCCCCCCAGTCCCCCTGTGCCCGGGTCAGCCCGAAGCCTGCCCATTTCTCCTGGGTTATGCTGCCTGTGCAGCCCGTTCTGCCCTAGGATCAGGCCATGGAAGCAGCTTACCCGGTTTTCTATTGTGACTACCCATGACATCCCTGCCAGTCATTTGGAAATTATTCCTGGGATTAGGGGACACTGACCAGTCTCGCTGCCATCTCAGCCAGCACAAGTGTCCTTGTTCCTGCCACACTGCTACTCTGCCCTTCATCAACAGATCAGAAAGGCAGGAAAAAGAAGTCAAAGGTATACCTGAGCATCATCCATCAAGACAGCCCGCAGGTCTGTATATCTCAGGACTTGAAAGATGTGGAAAGAATTCATTAAAAAGTCTGGAGGTGCCATGTAGCAACTACAAATCACATTCCGTTTTAGACAGAGAGATGATCTTGAGGCCAACGCTATCTTAAGAATATCAGAACCAAATGAGATCGAGAGATGATGCTGGCATTGGAAAAGTGGCTCCATGAAGTGCCACCCTCAGGGCCGGGCAGGTGGCTATAGGCCGGGAAGGTTGGGGCAAATGCCCCACAGACTGCTGCAGAGGTTGAGATGGAGCCTTCCGCACGGTGGGGCTGCATGCAGACCCAGGGGACAGGAAGGTCCCCTTCCTCTTTCCCCAGCACAGCTTCCAGAGGCTGGGTGAGGAGGTGAGAGAAATGGCTGGGTTCCAGCCATCCTCGCCAAACGGAAGCAGGTGGGAGCTAAGGAAAAGTCTGGAGAGATGTCAGCCTGCTTGTACCCCACATTCTGGGCTGGATCTGAGGTGTCAAGTAACCAAGGACACGGCTTCTTCAGGGAGGGGTGCAGCCTACTTCCTGGGACTGGGTCCTGCTCTGCAGCAGACTTTAGATCAGGACCAGGCTGCTCACAACAGGAAGACTTAGATAACGTAGTTGCACATAACAGGTCTCTGCCATGTGCCCTGTGTCTCTGGCAACCTTTGGCCAAACCCAACTTTATTACCGTGTCATCAGCTGTGCAGATTGGACCTTCGTGTGCTTCAGCTCTGGATGCTATGACAGTTTCTCCATAAGAGGCCCGAAGCCCAACTACCTAATAGAAGGCTGGGCCGCTGTAGGAGTCAAGCTTCAGACCAAACCCTCAGTCCCACCCAAAACCTGAGGCTTCACATGCTTGGGACTGTGAGCTCTTCTCACTGGTAGAGAGATCTGTCTTTTCTCTTTTTTTCTTAACTCCTTGATCTTGCTGCTTCTGGGAGGGAGGCCCTGCTCCGTTGTTCATTTAGGATATTAAGGTACTTGACAAGCCTGACCTGGTAATAAATTGTGGAGTCCCCATCTGTCCCTCTGTCTCAGTACATCAGCAGTAGGCAGAGATACCCTTGAGTCCTCTCCTATCCCTGTAGTGCCATGGGCCAGAGAAGAAGGGAGCCTCCCCCTCGGGCATCAGGACTGGGTTCTTAAACTGGCTGGATGCGTCTATCTTTACGTGTCTCCCTGGGGAGCAAATTCAGTTCCATTGCACTGGGAATCGGTATGTTGACCCAAGGGAGCGACTATTCAGCCATCACTCAGTGAAGACAATGCTTCCCAGTTCTGGTTAAAGGGAGAATGCACCTTGTGTCTTTGGTGCTTTTATGTCTGAGCTCACTTTTCTGGGAAGTGGGAGCCTGTAACTGCTGGAGAGGAAAAAGAAAACATCATAAAAAACCAGAGCAAAAAACCTCCAAGGTGGCAGTGGTCTGAGGCTTGTGAAGTGGAGATAAAGAGCCCAAGGCCACCTCCCCACAGAGGAAGTCTGCAGGTTCGGGGACTTGTCATGGAGAAGGAATTTGCAGGACATATCAGTAAGAGGCATAAAGGGGTTTATTAGGGGGAAGTTTACAAGGAAATAGAGTAGGGGCTGAGGGAGGGAGGGAAAGGTGGGGGGGAGAGAGAGAGAGGAAGGGAGAGAGAGAGGAAGGGAGAGAGAGAGATCAATCAGACAGAGACAGGGAGATGAGAGGCAGACAGACAATATTTCCTGGAACTAGGAACATTCATGTTTTTCTTCAGGGGGAAGAAACCCCAGGAAAAGGTGTTTCGTGCTCCCAAAAGGGAACAGACTCCATTTTATAGAAATGAGCTGGGTATTTTGTTTTGTTTTGCTGGGATGACGGTCTCACTATGTAATCCAGGCTGACCTCGAGAATTTGCAGCAGTCCTCTTGCCTCAGCCTTCCAAGGGCTGGGATTACAGGTTTGCACCACCACAACTGGCTCCTCTCTTTAAAAAAAAAAAAAAAAGAGAATTTAAGCATTCTTTGAATTCTCTCAGCCTGTTCCTCTATTTTAGGATCGGGTTCCTGCTCTTAACTTTCTCAAACTGAGCTAATTTATAGGCTGAAGTATTCTTGAGGAATTTCAGGTGTGATAAGTCTGGAAGGGAAGGACCTAAGTGAAGCAAGGGAAAGCCTGGGGCAATTCTGACTGTGTCCCAGAAGTTGCCGTCTTTTCCAAAGTACAGTTTTTTAGTTATGATTTTCCTTGTCTCCTTTCTACCTATTTTTATTCCTTCTGTGCTACCTCAAGGGCAGCTTGGAAACAGCCAGACAAGATTTTGGTGTTTGCACTTGTGTCTTTTTCGGTTTTAGAATCACCAGAAAAAGCAAAATAACAATGCTTTATGAGGTTTCATCTTCTCACCAGAGTGCTAAGCACAGGCTGGAGAGGGTGTCTGGTTGGGAGCTTAGGTGCAGGTCCTCCTTAATCAGCTAATGTCCTCAAGTCACCTAGGGGACTGCCAGAGAGTCACTCAGGCTTCCCACCCCCTAGTGCCCAGGGTCAGGTTCAGCCTTGCTTGCCTGCAGGGAGACACCTTTAGCAGCCCAGCCAGCAGCATGCAGGAGGCCGAGATGTTTCAGGGCAGCACGAATCCTGAGCTTGTCTCCAGTTCAGGAGCTATCTCCTGGACAGCTGCGATGCTTGTCGTCTGGGCTGGGCTGCAGCACCCAGGGAAGTGATCTGGCCTTAGTCTAGGTGCTTCACTGAGGGAATGTCATAGGTATGAGTAATCTCTATGGCTGGTGGGCTTTCAGTGAGCACCATAACCCCAAGTTGTGCTAGTGGGCCTTAGTCTGCTGAGGCTTTAGGAATAAAAACAGGTTTCTTAGGGAAGAAGAAGTTATATTTTGAGACTTCAGCAACAACTACTATCTGAGTTACCAACCTGCTGGCCTTTGCTGGAGGCCAGACCTAATTAGCCCTATAGTAATATGACCCAGGTTCCTTAAGATAAATCCATCCATCATGCATTCATCTGTTTGTCCATCCATTCTTTCATTCATCCACCTGTCACCCTTCCATCTATCCATCCATCCAACCCATCCACCTATTCATCCACTCCTGTGCCCACCCTTCCCATCACCCACCTACCCTTCCATCCATGCCCCCTTCCATCCATCCATCCATCCCTTTGGTTCTGTTTCCCAGGAGACCCCTGAAGAGCACAGCTGCCGTCTGCACAGCCCTGGATAAGGAAGTGTGGTGGAAGTTGGGCAAGCACCGGGACTGAGTCCTGTAATAATCTGCATTTGAATCATGGCATTCTGAAACCAAGCTAAACGGGATGGAAAATCCTTCCACTTCACCTCTGTTGTCTGCCCTCTAGAGGCACATGTGGCCTCACACCTCCGGGTCCCCAGGGAGTTGTCTGAGGATGAGACTTGAGTGAAACCCTCACTCCTATTCAACATCCTGTGTTGGTCCTGCCACACACATTTCTCTCAGGGCCAGTTGTGTTGGTTGACGTTCTTTAGTTGTTTGTAGATTCACTCAGAGAGGCAAGATGAGTGCATGGGAAGAGATCTCGGGCCAGGACATCTCCCTGGATTCCAGTTGCACCCAGAGACAGTGACAAAGCTCCTCTTGACTGTCTAGTTCCTGCTCCATGGGAGCTGTGACCATGGGGGTTCTGGCCCTGCCCTATCATGCGACCCCACAGCTACTCATAAGCATACATTTTATTTTTAAATTTTTAAAAAATTTAAAAATGATTTTTGAGACAGGGTCTCGTTTTTATAGTTCAGGCTGGCCCTGAGCTCACTATGTGGCCTAGGCAAGCCTCAGACTCACAGCAATCCCCCTGCCTCTGCCTCCTGAGTGCTGGGATTACAGGTGTGAGTCACCATGCCCCACATTGTTATATGTGGTTACCTGGGATTGGACTTGGGCCCTTGAGTTTGTAAGGCAGGCATAGGAACCACTGAGCTGAATACCTGGCCTCCAGTCACACATTTTATATGAAACTACTGTTATTATCTGTTTTCCATAGGATAAAAATCAATGCTTAGAAGACTCACTTAGAAAGAAGGGGAAAGAAGGGAGAAAAAGAAGACAGGAAGGAGAAGATACTATGAATCCAGCACCCACCATGCGCCAGGCACCCAGGGCTAGTCAACTGAGCGAGATGTTTCCGAAAAAGAGAGGGTGTGTGCAAAATACAGACCAAAAATGATGTGTTCCGGCTGAGCACCCCGTTCCAAGCAGAACAGGGCTGTCTTTAAAACTCCATTTGAAGCCGTTTGAAGGGCCAAACAGAAGGTGCTCTTTTCAGTCCTTTATTTGCGTCTAGTGGGAAGCCAAGCGAGTTTTTCCACAGGAGAGTTTAAATCCGGTGCCAGAGCAGGTGAATTTTAGATAGCACAACTGTCTTAATGGCTGCTTGCTTGAGGAGGAAGCTGACTTGGAAATTCTGGATGCAAAAATCCCCCTGTCCCTTATTCTTGGGGTCACTGTGAGTGAGCTTTTTCCTTCTCCTTCTCTTCCTTTTTTGGGGTGTGTGTGTGTTTGTCTTTTGGGTGAGGGTCTCACTATGCAGTCCAAACTGGCCTTGAATTTGCAGCCATCTTCCTACCTCAACCTCTTGAGCGCTGGAATTACAGGTGTGTACCACCACACCAGGCAAGAGTGAACTATTTTCTTTAAGTGTAAAAGCGCCTTGGCTGCAGGTTGTGTGGGAGTTCAGTGTAGACTGAGCTGCCCTGTAACAGCTTCCAGCTGGGTGGGAGCTGGAGCACTTTAGAGCTCCCACTGTCCACTGGGTCAGTGAGCCAAACTGCAGGGTCTGGAGCTGGGGGAGGTTTAGCAGACAGGTGAGAATCATCACAAGGCCCCGTCCAAACTGCCCCAGGAACCCTGCGTGACAGTGAATCACTTTAGGACCTACACCATGAACCCCGCAGCCAATTCCCCCCGCAGCACAGCTCTTTCTGACTCAGCAGTCCCGGCACACCTTTTCCGAGCGGTTCTCCATTTGTCAGGAGACTTTACACATAATCGTGGCAGATCCATCTTCCATTATCTAGTGGAGTCCCCCTAGCAGCCAGGGAATGTCCAGGATACTGCATAACCACTCACTCTGCAGTGTGGGTGTGTTTTCCAGACCCGATAGGAAAGTTCAGGAGTTTGTTTTATGAGGAATTCCAGGACCTCCTTTGAAAACTTAATACAACTTCAAAAGAGTTTCTCAAGGTCCTCATCGTACTAAGCGGCCAGTGTTTCCGAGCCTTGGCTTCAAAGGGAGGGCTCTGGCTGGGAGTTGAAACCCACAGACCCAGCCCAAGATGGGGGGTGGGAAACTCCTTCCATCCTCCCCAGACCACCCCAGGGTCCCTGGCACAGACCCCCGGGCCAGCCAGGTTGGCGGGAGCTTCTGGTCCCCACAGTGCAGGGAGAGCCCCAGAAAGTGGCAGAGAAGCCCAAAGTTCTTCCAAATCCCTCCAATAACTACCGGCTTCCAGGCTCTGGATGAATGAACCCGAGAAGCTCGGAATCCTCCCACGTGAGGTGAGAAGAACGTGTCTCAGAGCAGAGAGTGAAACCACTCCCACGAGTTCCCGGGGCTGGAACTACAGAGAGCCAAGGACAATAGCAGTGTCTGCCCTGCCAGTCTGAACTTCTCTGGAAAATTGAATGTTTCTTCTCAGTAATTAGGGCAACAGATACAGCCTCCTTTTGGAAAAAAGAATTTCGGTCTCCTATGCTTAAGAGGCTTTCACTTCACATTGTTAAACTCTTCACCTCTGAATCACATTGCCAAAATCAGCCTCATTGACCAGTAAAAGCAGCCATGACGGTTTCGAAGGCTTTACCGTCTTTGCTTGTAAGTAGTGGTCCTTTCTCTCCTTCCTTCCATCTTCTTTATATTCTGTCACTTCTCCTTTGCTTTTCTTCTTTATCCTCCCTTCTCTTCTTTTCCTCCTCCATTTTACTGAGGCTTGATCCTAGAACCTTTTTATTTTTGAGACAGGGTCTCTCTTTGTAGGTCAGGCTGCCCTGAGCTCAGCCTCAAACTCATATCACAGCAATCCTACTGTCTCAGCCTCCCAAGTGCTGAGATTATAGGCGTGAGCCACTACGCCTGGCATTGTGGTATGTGGTACTGATTACTGCTGGGTGTGAATCTCCATGCCAAGTACTGTTGTATGTGGTTATAAGGGATTGAACCCGGGCCCTTGTGCTTTCAAGACAGGTGCCAGAACCACTGAACTAAATGCCTGGCCCTCCTGAACCTAGTACCTTTGTACTGAACTACATTACCAACCCTTGCCACCTCTTTTTTTTAAAAAAAATTAAATAAATTCTTGTCACAGGTCTCACTAAATCACAAAGTTGCCCAGGCTGAGATTGAACGTGGGATCCTCCTGCTTCAGCCTCCTGAATGCTGGGGTTACTGGTGTGCACCAGCACACCTGGCCTCTGATACTCTACTTGAGCCACACCACAAGAAAACAAAGTGTTGGCCAGTCAGGGAGAAGAATGCTGACCTTGATGTGAACATCCTTCCTGTGATGAGGGCCAGGGGGTTGTGTCACGGGGACATTGAGTGAGGGGTACCTATGACCCTTTTGCTTTCCATCTTAGGACATAAAGTGTGGAAAAACAAACCACACCACAAGCATAGGTTTCATAGTATTCTCATAACTTAGACTAACTGACTTGATGGAAGGGCTGAAGAGAATTTGGGAAAGATCAGGCCATTCATGCAGGTCCATGTCCCGTGTCCAGGTGCCAGTCCCAGGGACCACAAAAGAGGATACTACTATTAGACCTGTGGGGCTCATAGTCCCCATCTTCACCCAGTCACATACCTGGGTTTTGGTAAAGGGATCACTCGAATTCAGGACAATTCCATGACTTAAAGACCTTGCAAATCTAAGAACAACCAATGGCCTAACCATGTGCAGGGTAGACCATCATGCTGGCCCTCCCTCCCGGCCTTGGCCTGCAGCCCAGCTGTGCCACAGCAACACATCTTTCCTAGCAGTGGAGGTATGCATTTTTCACTCACACCATACCTGGTCTTCCTTCTAAGGCTTCTGCCTCCTGCCTGAGGGGCTCTGGCCATACATGGCTCTGTTGTAGCAGGACCTGGCCCGTGGTCCTGGGCCTGAGCCTCCGCCTCCCTGAGGAGCTGTAGGTGCCAGTGAGTCCTCTGTCTAGTCCTTCTTCTGTGCCCCAGGCCTACTGGAGCCTGTCTGAGTGCACAAGAAAAGCTGAATTGGTCCTTCTGCCTAGAACGTGTGAGTTTATGGCAGGCTAGCTTGGCCTGGTGGCACAAGCATGTCATCACAGCATTCTGGAAGGCTGAGGCAGGAGGATGGCGAGGTCTGGACCTGCCAGGGCAACTTGGCAAGATCCTGTCTCAAAATAAAAAAGGAATAGGATGCAGGTCACTGTGAAGGTCCTGGATTCCATCCCAGGGACCAAAACAAAGCAAGAGACACCTGTACTGGCAAGAGGTCTGGCCAGAACTCTCTGTCAAATCTTCCCCTCCTAGTGCAGGCAAGCGATGCTGTTCACAGCGGGATGGTCTAGACCCCTCACAAAGGGAACACTCATGCACAACTAATTGTGTGTGTGACCTGGTGACGGAAAGAGACAGACAGCCTCTCATACTGAGTTTATTGAATGTTTCTTTGATACATATTTAAATCACTTTTTGTCCCAGAAGGCTGAGGCAGGAGGATGGCTGAGTTCAAAGCCAACCTGGGCTATATAGGGAGACCTTGTCTCAAAAAACCCAAACAGAAATATTGCCTTTTGTTTGGGATCCCAGGACCAGAGTCAGTATGTTGTATTTAAAAATCCACATTGGACTGGGGATTTACCTCAGTGGTTCAGGTGCCTGTCTTGTAAGTACAAGAGCCTCGGTTATATCCCGGGTAACTGCATACAATACTGGGTTTGGAGACTCATGCCCAGCAACAACCAATACCACATACCACAGTGCTGCGTGTAGTGGCTCACGCCTGTAATCCCAGCACTCAGGAGGCAGAGGCAGGAAGATTGCTGTGATGTGAGTTGGAGGCTGAGCTCAGGGCCAGCCTGAACTACAAAGCGAGACCCTGTCTCAAAAAAAAAGAAAAAAAAAAAGAAAAATCCACATGCCGGCAGGGACAAAGCAGGAAGTGTGTCCCTTTGAGGGGACCATTGCTGCCCACCCGCTTCCCCTGAGTAGGAGTGGCCTCAAGCAAACTGTGCCAGGAGAGAGAGTATTTGTGAGGCTCTGCAAGACCCCATGAATAGTGGACAGATGACTTCGTGTTGGGAGCCATGGGAGAGGATGTCGCCTTCCTTCCTGATAACTAGGATGTCCAGGAGGCTGCACCACCCAGCAGGACCTCTCACAGAGTGGCCAAGGCTGATCGGCCAGGTACTGCTGTCCTGCAGTCTACACCACTCTGCTTCTCAGCCTGAGTCCGGTCCTTGTGACTGTGCTCTGACACTTGGCCAGGGACTGGAGGTGACAGAGAAGCTGCTTGTGGGTGCCATGGCACTTGTGACACCCTCTGCCCCAGAGCTTGCCCCCACTGAGCCCACCAGGATCCCTGTGCCCAGTCTCCGGCTTTGAAAGATTGAGTTCTTTGCAAGGGGAGTGTGACTGAGCCCGTCCCGTGGGAGGGCACATCTGCCCTTGCTGGACACACAGCCCGGTGTCCAAGTTCACGGACTCCACCGTGGTCACATGACTGTGCTCTTTCTAAGCATCATTTCTACACTTCCACTGAATTCTACAAAGCACATTTCTTCATTAATTAATTATTCATTCCTCTCTAGTAAGATCTTAGAACTGGTTTTGTTTATTTTGGTGCATTTACAATGCTTTTGATGCTTTTTGGATAGATATGGGGAACTACTCCATCAATAAGCGGAATTTCTCTAAGATATTTGACATTAGTTAAGCTGCTTTAACACTGTTTATATCACCGTGGAGGCACGTGGCTCGGGCAGGGGTGGCTTTTAATGATCAGGTTGCAGAATGGTCCCCAGCAGTTGCTGTCTCGTCTTGCTCTCACTGACTTGATTTACTCCTGGGTTGGATGAGAGTGAAGGATACCCCGCCTCTCCCCTCGGTTAGGGTGACTGAATCTTGAAGCAGAAGAAGACAACACTGGGAATAAGTTTTGGAATTTACAAAGGGTATGGTGGAGGGGCTGAGGCAGGAGGATCACCAGGAGTTAGTTCAAGGCCAGCCCAGGCTACATGGTGAGTTTAAGCCTCCTGAACAACATCGTGAGATCTGGTCTCAGTAAGAACAACACAAAGCAAAACAAAACCTAAAAGAAAAGAACAAAAAAGTGATTATGGACATCTCTTCTTCAAATTTTTATGGGAGGAACTGCCCCCACTTTTTTTCAATACTGAGGATCGAACTCAGGCCCTTGTGCTTCCAAGGTTGGCATGGTACTACTTGAATGAAATCCCCAGCCTGGAATTGTGTCTTTTATAGGAGGACATTATGGGATTTTAAACTTGGACTTCTCTGAATAGAGATGGTGGGAAAGTGGTTACTTCATTGTTTAGTCATTCTGAACGGTTGATTTAACTCCCAGGGACTTTGATGTTCAGGTCCTTGCTGATCGTGTGAGAGTAACCGTGCATTATTTTAAAAGACAGCTCAGCAGCGATAGGACCATCCCCGGATGTGGGATCAAGAGGAGGACGCATTGCCCATTTAAATCAGATCAGTCGGACATTTGGGAGACCATCTGCGTTCTGGGTGCCAGCCGGGCAGGCTGAGGAACTCAGAGAATGAGAGTGCAAACAGCAGGGGCAGGTGCCAACGCAGCGTGTGACACGAGCTCCTCCCTGTGAATGACACTATTGGTCCAGCTGGGAGCCCCGCATGTGACACATGCTCAGTAAAAATAATGTTTCCGGAGAGGCTGTGACGCCAGTCGGCAGGGAACTGTCCCTCTCTCAGGAGATGCCTTTGAGGACAGATCTGCCTGTGTTAACTCTCGCCCTGGGATGAAACAGGTACAATAGACGTTTGGCAAAACCTTTCCAAAAAGCAGGGCACAGGGGGAAGATGCCAAACTATCCACCAGGCTTAAAAACCATGCCTCACAGGTGAGTCTGGCCTCTGCAAATATTAAAACAAAAGCAGTGGGTAATGGGGTGTGGTGCCCCTGGGGGATGAGTGCTCGCCCCGGCAAGCATGAGCCTGGGGTGCCATTGGCAGGACCAACAAGAAGACTGGAGCAGTGGGAGGGGGAGGGGAGGGGAAGGACTCCGGAGTTGACACCAGGGGCCCCCAGACAGTGACCTTCATTGAAAACGCAGACCCGGCTAGAGATCCTTCGTGCTACAAACGTGGCAACACCTTTTTATTTAGAGTAAGATGTGTTCACATCCAGCATGACAAAGTTTGTACAAAGTTCACAATTTAAAAATGAAGTATCACAGCAACTTGTGATTCCACACATTTATAGCAAAATTAAAGTGTCAACAAACCCATGCCGTGTAGTACAAAAATAAATCAAACTTCAGTTCCACAGAGAGCACAATAAATAGTTTATACAAAATTCTGTCTTAATAAATGATTACTTAAATTAACTTAGAAATGAATATGAACAATAAGTTATAATAAATAAGCTCTGATGAGTCACAATAATTCCATATGAAAGGTCAGCATTCTAACATGTGACACTTTTGTGATCCCTATATAATAGTCACAGATAACTTTTGATTTGATATTATGTACCAACGTTACATGAGCAGCAAATTTGTGCTTAGAATCCCTTTCCATTGTACATAGGTGATAACAATGAGAATCCAAACTGATACTACCTATTACTCTACTAAAAGCATTACTACATTGGCCAGGAAGCTGCAGACGAGACGCGGTGGGGAAATGCATATGCCGCTATGAACAGGGGCCTCCCGAGGCGAGGCGAGCGGGCGCCCGGGACCGTGTGGACGGCAACAGGTGACAGTAAGCACCTTGCTTCAGCTTTCAAAAAGGCAATTCTGAGCGTGGCAGCTACAACTAATCGCGCAACAGAAAGGGGGCGCTGTACAGAGACAGTACTGCAGAGCCCCAAAGTAATTACATAATCTTTTTTTTTTTTTTCCCAGCTAGTTATTAAAGTCCTCGTGGAAAACTGTAAGCTTTTGTACAGTGAGCAGTATAAAGTGCCGCTGGGATATACATATATTTATACATATATATATATACCGAGGTTGAGTATTGTATCAGAATATTTGTTGTGAGATCCCTGTAGTCTCCCTTAGCAACCGTGCTGGGTCAGCCGTGAGGGCTTCCTCTATGATCAGTCCACCCAGGTTCAGGGCCACCAGGCCGCTGACACAGGAATTGCACACCTCCGTACGGATATGTAGGACAAGGTAAGTGCAAATAGTCGACTGGCACATTGTGTGAACAATGACCCTGTAAGTCCTGTTCTGCTAAAAATATTTTTTTTTTATTTTTACAAAACCCATCTTTTTTTTTTTTATTTCATAACAAAATTTTAAAGTACTTTTGTACTTCCTGCATAACATCAAGACATGGAAGGGAGAGATGCTACTAAAAGAAATCAAGTCAACATCAGGAAACACAACACATTTGTCAAAGGGCTACTCAGAGGGCAAACGCAGCAATCAAAAGTGGTCTTATGCATACAGATAGTGCAGTCATTTGGAATAAAACAATCAAATCCTCAAGGTATAAACAAGTCTAAGATGATCTAGTTTAAAGCAAAAAAAGTGCCGAAGTATATTTAGTTCCTTTTAAAATCTGATTGCATTCATTCTTAGAATAGGTCACGAAACCAAACAAGGCTATGCAAATGCTGTGTGGTCAACTGGACCCAGCGGAGGGTAGAACAGAAACGCCCGTCGTTTTCAGAGAACTCTGAATTGGTCCAAAGCTTATTCAAAGTCAGCTGGGGCGGGAGAGGACAGGGATGTGTTTACAGAGCCGCTCTCCTGCCGGCCAGCGGAAAATCCAGTCCAGTAACCATAATCCTCACAAGCCACTAGCCTTTTTCCCCTCAAATGTGAAATAACAACAGTAATAATGATCTTTAAAAAAAAAGTGTAAAGGGGAAATAAATACTCTTAAATGATCTTTTCGCTCAAATTGGAAACACAAGTTCTTTTAGGTGAACTACATTTCGGTAACAGTTCAGAGGGGCACGGGACTCTAGCAGAGATAAGAGAAGGTTGTTCCAAGGTTTACTGAAAATGACAAAGGAAATCTTCGTGTTGTCCACCTCTGACAAGTTCTGTCTTAACGGAAGTCTCCATAGTCACACCATGTAATGTTTAGGAGTTAATTTAAAAGTGCTGTTTAAGCTGCTTTGAATCTTCTGCCAAGTTTCCATGGCTTGATGTTGTCTTACAATAAATTACTTATTTCATTTCTTACAGTTAATCCATAAGCCATTTCCTTGGAATGCAAAAAACCTCATTTATTGCCCCCACCATACACCATCCTCCTAAAACAAACAAACAAAAAAAAATCACATAATATTTCCAAGCATTGTTCAAAAATAAAGCATTTTTTGCAACCAATTTTCACTATGAAACAATATGCACACAAAATGTATTTCTTAAGTTCCATAAAGTCCTCTAACACGAGGCAAATGATAATGTCTACGAGTGGCCTGAAGGCCACCCCATGATCAGTCAAAGCTGTTTTTTTCTTTTAAAATCTTTTCTCTTATGTTCATTTCGGTTCAAAATACTAAAACATTTAATCACTAAAGTGTTAAAAAGAATTTACACTCTATTTATTTTGATCAGCTTACCTCTTCAGAAATATATATACCCCCAGATGTGCGTACAGTAGCAGCTATAAACATTACATGGCATATCACACTATGTCGGCTCATATGAAAACGTACAAAATGTGAATGTATTCAAAAAACTATTCTGCAGGTACTATTTTTAAAGCAAGACATAAAATCATTATGAAGTCTTGTAAGCATAACACTGTTTCAACAGAAATAAATATAGAACACTTTCTGGTAAATTACAGCAGCAAAAAGCAAGAGGCATCCTTTTTTAAGCATGATTTTCATCTCTAGAACAGCTGTTCAGACCTGAATTCCTCTCACAGCCTGCTTTATATTTTCCAGTAGGGCTTTATTTTCTGGACTCTGATAACGGTCTTGATTTGTATACATTTCCGTCAAAGTAGTCACGTAAGCATCAAAATTTTGTTCATTGATTGGATCCTACGAGATATTAAATAGTAGTTCATACACAACTTTTATTTTCTTCATAGTATATTCACAAAAGCATCAAACAGTATCATAGCATCCTGCCGTGTCGCCTAGTCAGGGCATACTTAACTTATGGGAGCAGCCCCTCCGATGTGTCTAGCGGTTAATGTTATGGTTTTGGGGTGGTACCCGAAAACATCCAAAGACCGGAAGAACCATGGGACAACGATACAAAGACACGTGTGTCATGACGTGACCTGGCGGCTCGAGGCCCCGGCGCTGCGCGCTCACTCACTTACCATGTGGGGTAGCTGGATGTTGGCCAGGCTGTGGATCAGGGACTGGCTCAGGTTGGCCAGCTCGTGCAGGAGGGACTCGTTCTGCTGCTCGATGACCTTGTTCTCTTCCTCGATGGTCTTCAGGTTGCTCTCCATTGTGGTAATCTGAAAGGGACGCATTTGCGCCACATGTAACACAAGGCGGGCGGCCGAAGCGGGAGCTCTTGTCCCGTGGGCTGCAGTCAGGGGATGCAGAGAGGGGACCTTTCTGCCTGGATACTAAGACTCGGAGCTGAGAATGTGGCAGTTTAAGGGTCATTTTCTATGTTTTTGAGGATTAGACATGGGGCCTTCACATTGAGCTCCATCTCTGGCCCATGTCCATTATTATTATTATTATTATTATTATTATTATTAATGTTTTAAATTTTGAGACACGGTGTTGCTAAATCACTAAGTTGCTCAGGCTGGGCTCAAACTTGCCATCCTCCTGCTTCAGCCTGTAAACCCAGATGCTGGGATTATAGGCATGCACCACCACAACCAGGGAGAGGCCTGGGCTGAGGGTGGCTGGACAGCTGTGGTCCTTGGTGATATTCCTTTGTCAGGGAAAGGGAGGCTGACCGTTAACTCTGGCTGCAACATGTTCCTGCTCAAATCTAGATTCTCAGGCTCATCTAGTTCCATGTGGCGGGGGGAGTGGCCCTCCTAGGAAGCGGGTGAGCATTTGAGTCTTTGTCTCATGGACGTCACTAGTGACAGTGTGTATCCAACCCAAAGGAGTGTCTGGCCTGAGACAGCACAGTCTTCTCTAGCTGGTGCAGCAGGAAAGAACCAGCCTGGAGGGACGGTACCTACAAGCCGCATCCACCACCTGATCTAGCCAAAAACAGGTGCTCTTTCACCCAGTGCCCAAATACATGGCGCTGGAAAGGGAGAGGGCCTCACGTTTTGGAGAATTTTGCTTCCTGTCTCTTTGACTTTGTGCCCTCCTGGAATGGAAGTTTTAGTTCCCATGAGAAATCTTTGCATTAGGATTCCCAACATGATACTCTCAAGCCAGGCGCTGAGACTGCTATAGGCTGTATGGGACTTTGGGTGTTTTTTTGCTTATATGTGTATAACTTTCCTTTTTAATTCTTTAAACTCCTTTCTCTCACTTTCATTGGTTACATGACTGATGGGTTCACTGCGGCAGATTCACACAATGCATCACATGGCTTGATGGTTTCCACCCTTTGCCCTTCTTGCCCTGCCCTCTCGGCTCGTTTTGTATTTCCAGGGAGTTTCAATGTGTATAATGTTTGGCTCAGATCTGTCTTCAGGACATGAGGCACTGGCAGAGCGTGAACTCCCTTGGCAGCTGTGGCAGGACTATGGGCTGGGGCAGACCCTGCTTCTCCACGTCACCTCTCTCCAGGTCTAGGCTTTTGCTGAGAAGGGCGTCCGGCTAGGCCAGGAGCCCTAGCAGTCAGATCCAGCCCTGGTCCGGGTTAGGAGGCCTGTGAGCTACCACTGGTCTTCGCTTCTTTCAAAGCCAGAAAAAGCCAAAAGAATAATGCTTTGGGACAATGCATTGAACACAGCTTGCAAGTGTGCTGGCTGCAGCCACTGACTGTTTGCATGGCAAGAGAGCAGATGTGACAAAAGTTGTGTGGACCAGCGCTGAAACACATGTTGTCTGACGCCTGGTCTGCACTAAGTGCCTGGGATGGTGCACTGTGCTTTAAAAACATTGGCACAAGACATTCACAATGGTCCAGGTGCTGCGGGGGAGGATTTGGAGGGGGGAGACACTTTGGGGTGCCCTCACTAATAGGAGTGATGTGCTTCGTCTCGAAGCAACATCTGCCTGGTGTTCTGACAGGATTCAAAAACACTGTGATGCCCTTGCCCAGCATCGCCCAGAGGAAAGGCTGCTCGTGAGAACAGGACGCTGTGGCCTTCTTCACCTTAGGCACCACCTGACTTCCGGCTCTTCCCAGGGTCACAATGACCATGAGAGGGGGATGTTTTGATCCATTCAGGACATGGAGGCAGCCAGGACAGTGCAGCTAAAGAGCCTCAGAAAGGAGGACTCCAGAGCTGCTGTAGGAAGCGGCGAAGACGGTGGTGGGATGAGTGTCTTCGAAGTGAGAGGAGGACTCTGAGGGGATTCCTGACAGTGTGTCTCTTATTAGAAGACACTTAAAAATTTAAACATCCAGGATGCATCTGGAGATCATGATGTTAAGTGAAATAAGTCAGACGCAGCTTAACTATTAGACTCTTTCTCTTTCATGAGAAACCCAAAGCATAAATGAGGAGGAAAATAAAAGAGATAGTAGGAAATGGAGAGATAGATTTTTTTTTTTTTTTTTTTAGGTTTTTTTTGAGACAGGGTCTCGCTTTGAAGGTCAGGCTGGCCCTGAGCTCAGCCTCAAACTCACATCACAGCAATCCTCCTGCCTCTGCCTCCCGAGTGCTGGGATTACAGGCGTGAGCCACCACGCCCGGCACTGTGGTATGTGGTACTGGTTGCTGCTGGGTGTGGGTCTCCACGCCCAGTATTGTTATGTGGTTACCCGGGATCGAACCCGGGCCCTTGAGCTTGCAAGACAGGCGCCGGAACCACTGAGCTAACTCCCCGGCCTGAGATAGATATTTCTTGTAAAAGAGAAGGGGAGTAAGAGACGGAGGTGGAGGTGGGGAGGACACGGAAACATGGAAAGAATAGAGATGTGTTCTGTCCAGGCACCAACACCTCACGATGCTGGTGACCATTCCGCACTGCACATGTGGACTAATAGAAATAAAAACTGAAAAGATGTCATTCACTCTATTTTCCAGTCACTCTTCCTAGTGCATGATGGGAGGGAGACTGGGCTGCAGATTATCTTGGCTCACAGGGAAACAAAGTGCATAACACAGCCATAGCACTCTGTCCTGCTAACCTCAGCAGGAGCAAAGCCACTGCAGGGACCAGGGGTGTCCACACTGGCCCGCGAGGCCCCTGAGCCAGAAGCCAGGTGTGTCTCACTAGCAATCTGGCCTGAACTGCTGCTTCTTTCTCACATCTGAAGACCTTATTGCTCCCTTGTGCTCAGTAAAACCGTGCTGGCCCTGACTCAGGGCGGTGTCCCAGGCTCCGTGGAGGCTCTGCTGGCTCCTTCTGCTCCATCCAGTCTGCTCGGCCTTCCCCTCGCCGTGCCTTCCCCTCTCTCTTCCTCGACCTCCTGGAGACACTCCTGTCCCCACACCCGAGTGTCCTCCTTCTTCCTGGCTGAGCACTTCTTTTCCTGGATACTGATGAGCAGCAGCCCTCTGTATCTGTTACCATGACTACAGTTGGCGTAAACTGACTTGAATGGGCTGAAGTGTGTGTTGACTTCGTGGAGTCCAGAGTCCAGAGTCCAGGTCTGGTGCACCCAGCTTGGCTGCCTGATGCGTCTTCAACACCTCAAGTCTGCTGAGTTGAATCTGGGTGGGCGAGGGTGGCCTTAGGCACATCCATAATTGGATGGGCATGCAGGATTTCTGACCTGAGCTTTTGAGACCCATCACAGCTCCAGGGACCAGTCTCTTTTCTTTTTTTCTTTTCCTAACCTTTCCTTTTCTTTTTTTAACTTTTGAAACAAGGTTTCGCTTTGTAGTTCAGGCTGGTCCTGAACTCATTATGTAACCCAGGTGAGCCTCAAACTCACAGCAATCCTCCTGCCTCAGCTTCCCAGTGCTGAGATTACAGGTGTCAGCCACCACACCCGGCTTCAAATCGATTCTTACTGAGCTATGAAGCATACCAATGTCTGGATTTCCATTGTCGTGGTTGCACTGAGTTGACTCAAAACTCTGCTCAAATGCATGACTCTGGGGCAGAATCTCACAAGGGCCTTTTCTCCTAAATCTATGATTTACACCAGGACAGTGAAGGGAACTCCTTTGGCCAGTTGGCAGCATGGGTTAGAGGAACGCTGAGGTTCAAGTACAGCCTTGGTGGGTAGGGGTTGGGGTGAAGATGCCGGCCCGGCCTCAGAGGTGGGGCCTCTGGGCAGTGACAAGGGCCAGACAGGCCCACAGGGTGGGGCCAGTGATCCAGTCCTGATGGTTTTATGGGAATAAGGAGAAGGTGGAAGATTCACTTGACTCGTGTGCGCACACAGTCAGGCTCTGTCCCTGACTGACATCTGAGCATCCTAAGGACTCTGCCAGCAAGAAGCCACCCCAGATGCAGCCCCTCCACCAGGCTTCTCAGGGAGCCCAGAAAATCCTCTTCTCTCTAGAACTTGCCCGGTCTGTGGAGTTGTTGCTGGCTACAGGGAACAGACTGGTGTGGATGGCCATGCTGAGCAGCTGCTGTCACTTTTTGGGACATCACACTGCACACCACGGCAACATCTGAAACTTAAGAGTCCTGGGACAGCGCTCCGATCTCTGGCAGCCTCATATCTAAGCCCTCAGTGGGCAGGACTGAGCGCTGAGCAAGGAGGCGCTTCCTGTCCCTATCTTTACATCCGGAATAACCTCTGTCGAGGGACCGTGGCCTAGATGCCACACACACACACACACACACACACACACACACACCCCATCAACACCAGCACCACCCATGATACAGAACAGCCTCTCGGGACCATGCCATCCCAGCAAACATTGCCACCAAATGATTTTGACAGAGAAGCAAGACGCTGGGTGAAAACGTAAAGGATTTACATAAAAGGTGAGACTAAGGTCCAGGCCCTGCTCCCCTAAGTGGCTTCTCCACCACGCTCCTCTGCGCAGCAGCCCAAGTGAGCACCAGAATTAAGGGCTTCAAAAACTGTTACCTGAGTTCGGAGTTTAATCATGTCGGCCTCCATCTGGGAATTGGACTCATTGAGCTCTTTGATCTCTTCATCCAGCTGCTTGATCTCTTCATCATTCTCTATCCCTGAGGCGGCAAAATGAACACGTTAAAATCACGACACCAGGAGACTGCAGACTTAGAGTTTTGAGAGTCCTCTTTGGTCTTAAATTTGCTTGGGAAATATTCCTCTGGACAAAAACAACAGTGTCACAGTGTGTGTGTTTCTATTCCCTTTAGTGCTGCGTCCCTCGCAACCTGGGTGTCTGAAAATAGGAATGAAAAAGAAAATTCAGCTAAAGCTACAGGAAAACCTCTTAGAGCCAGGCCTCAGGTGTGGCTTTTAGTGAATGAAAAAGAAGCTGCACCGCAGATGGGGATACCTAGGGTGGAAAAGCCCTGTCAGGGAGGCGGCCAGCGCCTCAATGGCCAGGTGGGGGCTCTGGCCAGGGGCTGACAGCAGGGTCCTCTGTGCTGCCCAGCAGGGTCCTGGGCATGAGCAGCCTCCTCGGGGACTCAGATGTCTCTCAGTGTTCTCTTCTTGCTGAACGGCCCTTCATCCCCTGCCACCCTCTTTCTTCTCTAACAAGGAGCAGACGGACAGAGTTCCCCTGTAGCTCGGGTGTGTCTGTGGGTGAGATGCTGGGGTGGGTGTCTCACTCAGTGCCTGGCATGGGACTGGACCTCTATTCTCTCTCTCTCCTTCCAGGGTCTCCCTGTGGAGCCCAGACCAGCCTTGCACTCTTGGCCGACCCTCCTGTCTCAGCCTCCCCGGTGCTGCGATGATAGGTGTGCAGCACCAAGCCTGGCTACCAGGACTCATTTTTTATGAAGTCCTTCGACTTTGGGTGACACAGCACTGAGCCATCTCACTGAGGGCCTGCCGCCTCTGGACACCTTGTGTATTCAGCCTGTCTCATTACATTGTGTTTCTGGGTCAGGACAGTGTGTTCAGTGCTAGATGTCCATGAGCAGCACTGAATTGACACAATGGGACTGAGACTCGGGCTCTCAGGAACCCTGGACTGGTCTGTTGCTCTGACCCTGGGGCCGACAATACAACAAAACCATCCACCTGGACCCCAGTGCAAGCTGGGCATGGTGGTGTACACCTGCGATCCTAGCACTGAGGAGGCTGAAGCAGGAGGATTGAGGTGAGTTCAAGGCCAGGGGTTGAGCTCACTGGGCTACACAGTGAATTTGCGGCCACCCTGGACTACATATAGAGACCCTGACTCAAAAAACAACACAAAAAAACCCCAAAACACCCACGCAAAGGATAGTGCTTGAACTACCCCGGAAGAGTCTGAGCATATCATGTTCCAGAGGCCTGAGGGTGGGCTGCAGGGGCTTCTTGGCCAAGGGGTGCATGTGCTGCTGTCCCTGTCCATGCTGCCCCCTGAGCCTCAGTTGCACTGAGGCTGTTGCACTGTACGTACAACGCAGGTGAGAAGCCTCAGGGTCTCGGAGGAACTGAGATGGGGGCACTGAGCACGATGAGCAGGGGAGGGGCAGGCAGGGCCGAAGGGCCCTGAGCCACCGTGGGAGCAGAGCAGACTGTGGGCATCATAGATGTGGGAACCAGGAGGTGGGGAGGGCTGGAAGTACTGCTGCTTCTCTGTCTAAGACCCAGGTTGTGCCAACCAAGTGGGGCCAGAAGGGGCCAGGGCAGGGCAGGTGGTGCGGTTACCATTGCTGGCTCGCTGTTTGATGGTTAGCATCTGCTCCCCAGACAGCTTCGCTTTCTTCATGGCTGATGTGGCTCTGGGGCACCCGGACAGGCTAGGGACAGACAAAAATGGCATTAGTCAGAGGGCACGGGGCCCCGCCTGCCACAAGGCAGGACAGCCATGGTGTGGCACTTCAGCCCAGGCTGGGGCCTGACGGGTTCTGCGGACGTGGAAACCAGAAAAGACCGAGCACCTGACGTGAAGTGCATGCGTGTATACATGTGTGTGAGACATGAAGTGCATGCATGTATACATACGTGTGTTTGTGTGCATGTGTGTGCATGTGTTGGAGGCCCTCTGGAGTGCTACCACTGAGACTAGAACACACTTGTCCCTAAAGCTCCGCCTTCCAGTGCTATCAGGGTGGTCGCAAAGCAGCACTTTTTAATGGAGCATCAGACTACACCAAAGGTCGAACTTGCAACTGGAAACAGATGATGACTACGCTCTACCGGGTTTTGTCACCACAGCTCTGGCCGACCCGGCGTGTTCCCAGCCTGCGTCCAACCAGGTGGGTCCTCAGGGAGAAAACCTAGTTGTAAGGGTCACAACGTTGTCACCTATAGTTTTTGTTTTGTTTTTATAGCACTAAGGATTGAACCCAGAGCCTCCACACAGAGCTACAGCTCCAGTCTTTCAAAAATCAGGTTTTTTTTTTTAAATGTTGAGACAAAGTCTTGCTAAGTTGTCCTGGGTGCGCTGAACTCGTGACTGGCCTGGGGGTTCCCCGACCATGCCCAGCCCAGCATCCAGAGCTCAGCGTTGGCTGCCACTTATTACGGGTGCTTATTATGGCAGAAAGATGCAGGATTTTATAGATAAGATTTTATAAATAATGCACATTATAGACAGTATACATATGTATATACTTAAATTTGCTTGGGAAATATTCCTCTGGACAAAAACAACAGTGTCACAGTGTGTGTGTTTATATATATATATATATATATATATATATATATATATATATATATATATATATATATAGCTCCGCCTTCCAGTGAAACACTGGACATATATAGAAACACACACAGTGTGTGTGTTTCTATATATATATATACCTTTTTTGTAGTATTAGGGATTGAATTCAGGGACTTAGTAGTTGCATCTCTGGCCCATCTTAATTTTGTTTTTTGAATTTTGAGGCAGGGTCTCTCTAAGTCAGGATGGTGCCCTGACTGGCCTCAGATTTGCAATCCCGCCTCGGCCTCTCTGTTGAGTTTACAGGCCCACAGCACTGCTTTGCTAAGGTAATTATTCCTTTGTCCCTCTCTGCACAGTGTCAGGATGGGCAGTGACTGGGCATTTGAGTGTCACCAGAATGCCCAGGACGGGGGAATGCTTGGCTTCCTGGCAGAGTGACAGCCCTAAGAGCACACTACTTTGTTTTTTCCTTTAAAAGAGAAGAACTGAGGTTGGGACAGGCAGCAGTCCCAGGGAAATGCACGCGGCCTCTACCGCCAGCACCCCTGGTTCTTCTGCGCTCAGGAGGCCCGGTCAGTGCAGGCTCTGGCACCCAGGAAGGACAGCGGTTTTCTGGACACCACACCACTCCCAGCGCCTCCTTTTGCTTCCTGTTTAGGCTCCAGGGGAAGCCAGGGAGGAGATCCGGGGCAGAGCGGGCACACTGGGAAGGCAGCAGGGGGATAGCAGGATGGGAGCCGCTTGGAGGTACGCAGGTTGGTCATCAGAAGCGGGCAGTTGGAGCGGCCAAATGGTGCCAAATAAAAGACATCAGGCAGCCATCTAATCAAACAGTGGTGGCATCAAGGGTTGAATGAATGTAAAAGTAAGAAACATCACAAGAACAAAGGACAAAAGGTTGGGATGGGAATAGAGATGAGGACTCGTTCTCTTGAAAGAGGATTCTAATAGCTACTCCTAATTCCTGACTGGATATCAGCTGGATATTCGGAAGCAGAAATGCAAGACAACCAGTTTTCCTTTGAACACTTCCGGACTCATCTGCTTTAAAACAAGCCCCCTCTTGCAATCCTGTGAGCAGAGCCTGGGTACCACCTGCTGCCCTGTTCCCAAGGCCCCATGCAGGCTAGAACCCTTGGGCCTGAGGCCTTGCACCTGGGTGGACAGGTAGACCGAGCTCTGTGCAGGTGGGCCCAGGTGGGCATGTGCCCAGGCGCAGGTTCTTGTGTGAATTGAGGAAGAGGCTGTGTTGGCGGTGATCGGGAGACACTTCCTGTGGGCTTGCTCCTAAGGCACGTTTCTCATAACTTGATTTCTAAAAAATGCCTGAAGCAGGGGGTCTAAACAAGCCGTCATCCCTATCTTCTCCCCCACTTGGCTCCCCACTGCCTTGAGGATAGAAGTGCATACTTCATGGGGCCCAGGGGTATGACACCGTGCTTGAAGGAAAGGGACTCCGACCCAGCAGTGGTGGTGCTCGCCCATAACCCAACTCTCTTGGAGGCTGAGGCAAGAGGATCCCAAGTTTGGGCCCAGTCTGCATGTTTTAACAACTTCATGAGACTATCTCTAAACAAATAACTATAAAGTGCTGGAGATGGAGCTGGGTTTGAAGGAAGGGGACGAAGCATTTGAGGTTTGAGGCTGAGACTCTGAACGACCGGAAGCTGCAGGCTCAGCCCGGTGAGGCCAAGTCTGAACTCTTGCTTTCAGGTTCCAAATGTGCTGCTGGGGCAGCCAGTGAGGGCATCTGTGCGGACTCGGGCGGGGGCTGGAGTCCAGGAAGCTAAATTAGGAAACAAAGGGAGGCCGGAGCGTGGTGCCTCCCGCTCTCTCTTCCATTCCGATCCCCTGAGAACATCACTGCAAGGGTCAAATTTGGAAGTAAATCTTGAGGGCCTGGCTCAAGCCCTGGGTGTGGCTGGGCTCCCATGACCACGCTGCCATCTGGCAGTGGCCCCAGCTGGCTCCACTCCGCCGAGAATCTGGGGCATCTACAAACCGGTCCCTGCCAGGGAGAGTCAGGGCAGAGGGGAGCTGAGTTCCCGGTGAAGGATGCCAGCCCAGGCCCAAACTCTTCTCCCCCGAGCTGGCTGTTTGGGAGCTGGCATCTGGGGTCTCCCTCCAGCCTCTAGGAAGCAAGTGGTTAAGGCAGCTCCGGGTCGGCCAGACGTCTGGCACCGGCGCCAGCGAGAGCTCAAATGTGGCTCCAGCTTGGACTACAGGAGGAGGAAGTGGAGGCCCAGTTGGCCTGTCAGGACTCAGCCCAGAGGCTTTTCCTGGAGAGCACTGTGCTGCAGATATCTAAACAAAGGAAGCATGGAGGGGAAGCAGGTCCACAGGACAAGCTGGGGCTGTTCACTGCAGAAGAGAAACAGGGACCCAAGCCGTGCAGGCCCAGAGGAGAGGAGAACTGGGGCAGGGTGGGAGGGCCCTGCAGAGCTAGGAGGCCCAGATCCCGTTGGGGCTCCTTGGAGAAAGTGCACGGGCTGGGGTACCCCTCGCTGGCCTGAGGGGCTGGAGCTTGCAGGGAGGACCTGGGGTACATGACTACCTAGACCTGCCTGGTGGCCTGGCTTCCCCGGGAGTCTTGTTCTCACAGACGAATGTCCATCTCCAAGCTCAGGGACACAGCCAGAATGGGCTCTGCTCTCCAGCCCTGTGTCTGGCTTTTGCCAAGAGGTCTCTTTTGGAGCCCCTGCTACTTGGCAGGTGACTGTCACAAAACCAAAAGCTTGGCATGCTGGCGTGAGAAGAGGCAGTATGCATAGCTGTGGCTGCAGCCACGGGCCCCGTGCCTGTCTGTTCTGTGTTGCCTTGTGTCATGCATGTCCTTAGCGTGGCAGCAGTTGCTGGAGTTCAGCAGGACCAGATGACGTCATGGCCGGGCCTGTATCAGGCCTGTGTCCTCACACTTGCTCTGGCCCATCTGTGTCTGCTTGAGTTCAGATGACTCCTGGGAGGACAGACCCCAAGGGAAGGGATCCTTCCTCAGAGGAGCTGCGAGAATCTGGCAGGTGTTTCCTTGGAGGTTTGGGCTGGAGGGCAGGTAGGACCATCTGGAGGCTTGAATTCCGGAGGCTGAGCCAGAGCGAGGCAAGGGCTTGGACCTACGCTCGGGTGTGAGGGTGGGAAGAGTGTGACCCAGAGCTGGTGCCTGGGCTTTGCTTCCTGGGAGTTAACAGAGGACAAGGACGTCAGCAGAAGGATGGGAAGGAGGCGGAAAGCACTTCTCAAGCTGGCGGAGGAAGCTGGGAGGTGGGGACGCTGGGAGCCCCCCCGGGAGCAGGGGACAGAAGCAGAGGTGGCCTCAGTGGCCCTCTGCCTGGCCCTGACTTAGTGTGGCCGAGAGGAGAGTCTGGGCGCTGATCGCTCTAGGAGCTCTGAGGGTGCTGTTCCAGTGTCCCCCATTTCTGGCTGCCGTGGAGAACTTGCCCAGCGTTCCTCTGCTCTGGCTTCCGGTCCATCTCTCTCCCAGCCTCCAGCGCTTTGCGATTTTGCTGTGCTGAGCGAGAGCCCGGCTGTCTGCGGGAGCTGTGTGCGCCACCTAGAGGAGGTCGCGCGCTCAGCAGCCCGCGCTGGGAAGGTGTTTGTGCGCGTCCTCTGGACACGGGAGCGGAAAACAGGTGAGCCCGGCCTGGCCCGACCTCTTGAAAGATTTTGAAAAGCGGCTGCTGATTCCTGAGAGGATCCTTCGGCCCCGTTGCCGCGGCTGCCGGCTGGAGTCTCCACGCAGGGGGGTCCCTTCCTTCTCTGGCTGCAACCTCTTCTCTGGGGCTCACTGATCTCCGCCAGGCTTCTCCACCGGGCTCTCGCGGCTTCTGCTGGGAGTCCTTTTTTTTTTCTTTGGTTTTTTTTTTTTTTTTTTTGAGACAGGGCCTCGCTTTGGAGTCCAGGCTGGCCCTGAGCTCAGCCTCAAACTCACATCACAGCAATCCTCCTGCCTCTGCCTCTTGAGTGCTGGGATTACAGGCGTGAGCTATCACGCCCGGCACTGTGGTAATTTCCTTGTTCCTCTTTTCTCTCAACTTTCTCAGGAACTCTTATGAGTTGCTTACTAAGCCTCCGGAATTGTTCATCTCTTGTGTTTAAAATATATTTTATTCTCTTTTCTCAGCTCTTCACAATGTACAGGAGACTTCTTTAGCTTTATAGTTTAACTTTCAAAATGACTTTCATATATATATATATATATATATATATATATATATATATATATTTTTTTTTTTTTTTTTTTTTTTTTTTTTTTTTTTTTTTTTTTTTTTTTTTTTTTTTTTTTTTTTTTGTGGTACCGGGTATCAAACTTGGGCCCTTGTCCTTCCAAGGTAGGTGCAGTGTATACACTTATTTTTTTTTTGAGGCAAGGTCTCACCATGCTGCCTTTGAAATTGCAGTGATTCTCCTGCCTCAGGCTCCTGAGTGCTGGGATTACAAGTGTGTGCCACCATATCCAGCTCTTTATTTTATTTTTTAAAAACAAATTTGTCTTGGATTAGGAACACAAATACTTTTAATATGCTCTCTATTCTTTTTTTGTCTCATAACAAATTGTATGTTTTTAGATTCTTTCCTTTTCCAAATGTTCACCCCACAGCTGTCAGATACTTGCAGGGCTCCAGGGAGTGGGTAGTGAGATGGCAAACAGGAAAGTGCTTCAGGATCCGAGATTCTGCACAAATAAAGGTTGTTTGGGTCCCACCCTGGGGGAGGCTGGGCCAGGCCGCTCTGCTGTCCTGGGCAGAGGAGCCCAACAGATGTGACCTTGGCTTCGAGCTTCGCCCGCACCCTGCGGGATGCACGGTGAGAGCCAGATGTTGGCTGGAGCTCCCTTCCCAAGTGCTTCCTGTCCAGTCCTGAGTTGCGGAGGTGACATAAAGGAAGCGGAGCATGTGCAGTGCTTCTGGGCAGCGGTGGAGGTGGCATCCTGTGCCAGGTGAGGGTAAGGTGGACATCAGATGGGTGGGGGCAATGGCTCTGCATGGGACAGCTGTTCCGCTGGTTTTCCTGGGGAGGTGTCCCATGTGATGTCACTCCAGTCCCAGACCCTGGGGACATCCCCGCTCATGCAGAGAGGCAACTCTGCAGCTCTCAGCATGCACAGCCCTGCTCAGCCTCCTCTGCTCACAGACAAATGTCAGGCCTGGGCCAGGATCAAACACACACAGGATGTGGCATCAGGTGAGATGGTCACTGGGCTGTCGCTGGAGGGCTGCTGGCAGAAGGGGGTCCAGGGGACCCCCGGGGGCCTTGCACATGGCTTGCTGAGTAGACATGTCATCTCGGCTTCTGGAAGGGTGCTTCTCCTTGTGGATGCTTCTCCCTTCCCCCACTTCCTGTGGGCTGAGATGAAGGCTGGGGCTATAAAACCAGGGACGAGAACAACACCTGCCATGGTCCAGAGGTCGCCCTGGTGCTGTCTGCCTGTCCCACCCTCGGCCTGGCCCCAGCAGAAGCAGGGGGTCACTTCAGAGAGGGGAGTGGCCCGCACCTCACTGACCGAAGACAGGGATGTCCACAGACAGGGATGTCTACACAGTGGCCAAGGGCCATTGTGTCCCAGACTGGACATTGTAGCCACCAAGATGGGCCCTGGGCTGAGCTTGCCGAGGGATTAATCCAAGACAAGGCTGTGGCCTGGGTCACGTCCCAGCCCTTTTCTGCGAGGGTACAGGGACATGCCTACTCTGCTGACTGCCTCTGTGCGTGTACGTTCCTGCACGAGCTGAGATGCTAGGACCTCAAGGTGCAAGAGGTTCCCTCAGGACCACAGGCCCTGCATCCCGACCCCCCGCCTTGGAGACATGCCCTGCTGCTCTGGAGTGGCCCTGGTCACCCCTGTGTACATCTCTGGGCTTCAGGGTGGAAACAGCCCTGAGATTCTGTATTGAGGACGCAGAGCCCTCCTCTTGGCTCCCGCGTGCCCTGCCCTCTCCTGACTCCTGCCTGAGCCGCCTGGGATGTGCCCGGGGCCTCCCCAGCCTGACCTTGGCCTTAGTTCAGCCATCTGATTGATAAAAACAACTCACAAAGGAAGTTCTCAATGCTATGACTTAGCCTTGCCGCAATCCCCTTAGGAAATATCAAGAAAAACAAATGTTCTAAAACAGGCTATGTCCTCATTTAAAAGGCACGGAGAGGAAGAGAGGATAAACACATGATGTTAAGTGACCCTAGCGGGAAGGGCTGACAATGGTCTCGGAAGGGACTTGGAGGAACCGAGTCCTGATCCAGGCTGCGTGAGAAGTGTGGCTTCTTTCTGAGCAATTAGGATTTTGGAATTAGAATCAGTGAGCTTTTGATTTCAGGGAGCCTGGCTAAGTGTACTGAATGGAATAGGAATTGGGGAGACAGCAGGGCAGGGGAGGGGTGCCGTGTTGTTATCCCTCCATAGCCACAGAGACAGCTTCCCAGACCCCGGGTGAGCCTCAGGCCACGGCCTCTCAGGTCCCTGCTGGGGAGGCACACAGAGCCTCACACACATCTTCCAATCTCCAGGTCACACACAACAGTGATAGGACGGGGAACGCTGTGCGGACTGTCGTTAAACTGTCGCTTCAGGTAAGGCATGTTAGGTACAATTCAGACACAGGGCTCTCTCTGCACGTTTTCAGCTCACAGCTGGGTCCCAAGTGGAGAAGCTGAGACACAGAGGCCATCAGGACACGCATAGGAAACAGGCTCTCTCTATGAGGAGTCCCCCAGGCTGGGAAGCCACACAGCTGTAGAGCTCCTTCTTAGTGTTCAGGAGGACCGAGTTTAATCCCTAGCACTACCACAATGGAAAAAATGTCGAGTGTGGCACACAAAGCCTGTCATTCCAGCTACTTGGGAGGCAGAAGCAGGAGGATTGCAAGTTTGAGTCTAGCCTGGACAACTTAGCCAGATCCTGTCTGGGAGTGAAGAAAGAAAGAGAGGAAAGAAAGGAAGAAAAAAAAAAAAGAAGGCCTCTTTTTCCGGTTCCTGCAGCTGTATTTGCAGGAAGGGTACAGGGGAGGTGGGGCCTGGTTTACCACAGAGGGCAGCAGAGTGCTTCTCTGCCCCAGGGTACCGAGGGCAGAATGAGGTTCCTGGCTGCTCCTGGGCCTCAGCGGGCCCTGGGTGCAGCATCCCAACCTCCTCAGGGTGCCGCTGGTCGGGGTCTCCTGAGCGAGTACTCCAGACTCTGCTCCCCGCAATTGCAGGTGTGGGGACAGTGACCCCACCCACACTGCACCCTGTATTCCGTCTTCACATGAAGTGGACAAATGCCAGAAAAGAAGGACGCTGGCCTGGGGTGGCGCCTCGGTGGTGGCGTCTGGAATTTGGGAAGTTCAGCTTTCCTCAGAAGTATGATGTGGCCTTGATGGCGCCACCTAAAGACACGCACATTCTTACGAGTGTGCCTTCTCAGCAGGACTTTCAAAGTTTCCAAATATTTTGCCAGAACTAAAGTTTCCGGGAAGGGGAGACTTGGATGAGGCTGTTTGGGCCTCCCTCACCTGTCCACAGTTAAACCCCAAATCCCTGCTGGGCGCAGCTACCCAAGCTGGACTGAAACTTAGAGGTGCGGAGGGAGAGCATTGCAGGGTGCCTGTGGCCTCAGAGCTCCGGGGGCAGTGCTGGGAGCTGGCTGGCCCTCAGGCCTCCAGGTGTCCTGTGGGCAGAGCCCCGTCCTTCAGCAGAGGGCGAAGGGGCAGAGTGCCCTGTTTGTACCGAAAGAGGGCACATGGCACCCAGGAGTGTGTTCTGGTGTGCGGTCCGTTTCTGCTCAAGGGCATTGTCTGAGCAGACAGGGCCACTGGTTCTGCAAAGGACTTGAGAAGTCCAGGCAGGGAAGGGTGTTCCGGTTTTGCTCTTGACCACATTTGTACCATCTGCAATTTCTCCCTGAGCCAGAATTTCTCCACTCATTAAGACACGCACCCCGAGAGTCTAGGGCAGGCAGGCCACGGCACCCACCTGCGGTGTGTGAGGAAGCTGCCGCTGACGTGGCCTGAGCCGTCGCAGCCTGGCGTGGGGCAGGACATGCCTTCCGTCTTCACCGACTTCCAGGAGAACTGGGAACCATTGAGGTACCCATCTTTCTGCCGCTTGGCCGCCAAGGGGCACCCTGAGGCGCTGCGGTGGGACGCGTATTTCCCGGTGATATGGCCTTGACCGTCACAGCCGGGCACAGGACACCTGGACAGAGATGAGACAGAGGGGACAAACTGCTTGTATGTCCCTGAGGGACCCACTGGGTTCCAGGACATAGCCAGAGCAGCCTGGCGTGAAGAAAGCACACGCGTGACAACTGGTGCAGAGACCAGGGAGAAAAGAGGAAAAGTCGCCCAGAGACGCCACCTAGTGGCAGCGGAGGAGCCTCCACTTGCGGAGGAGCAAGGAGGAACTACTTGGTGGCCCAGGGCTAACACCCAGCCCTTTTTACTTTTTATTTTGAGACAGGGTTTCACAAAGTTTCTCAGAGTGGACTTGAATGTGGAATCCTCCTGCCTCAGCCTCCCAGAGCATTGGGATTAGAGGTGTGTGTCACTGTGTCTGGCCTGGACTTCTTTCTAAACGGTAGAGTTTATCAGAATCTCTATTTTCTATTTATACATTTTATCTTAATAATGTATGTTTTAATTAAGTTTTTTATTTAAGTAAAACTTATCTCCAAAGATATTGAGATTGAAATTTCAAAAAGACTCAACAAGTGTTTCTTTCTTTTGGCTTTTTGAGACAGAGTCTTGCCGTGCAGACCAGGCTGGCCTCGGACTTTGGGTGATTCTTCCTGCCTCAGCCTTCTGAGTGCTGGGATCACAGGTGCACCACCATGCCCGCCTCCTGTGGGACTTTCGAGACCTGGGAATTGGCGTGCAGCAGACACCTGTTACACAGGAGAGGCAAGGGGGAGCCGAGTGACTGTCTAAGCTGTCCGGCGGAAAGACTGTCACTTTGGGTATGCTCACTTCTATCTCACCTCTTGACAGCTGCCTTCCCTGTGAATTCTGTTAGGGAGGGAGGTTTGGGTCCTGGGGACACGATAGCCCCTGGACTCCTCGGCTGTGGTCCCCTGTGCCCATAGGCTTTCTCCACAGCTGTACCCGCCACTCTGTACCTCGTACCTGATGGGCTCCTGGTCCTCTTTGTCTTCCTTGCTCTGTGCTATCCGGATCCCACTCTTTTTCGCTCTCGGGCACCCTGAAAGACTGAAGGAGAGACGAGTGTCAGAAACACCCTGCTGTGATTGTGACTGGGGAAAAGTTTCTCTCCTGGGCATGGAGAGGGCGAGGGGCACAGGGTGCGGGGGGCCTGAGTGAGCTCATGTCATTTTCTAATCGTGGGAAGGAACGCTGCACCATCGGCCTGGACAGTCCTGTCGCTGCTGTCCCCTGCTCCTCACTTCTGACCATCCCAGTGTCTTGGTGGTCTGGGACACTGCCTCTGCTGTCTATCTGCTGGCCCTCAGCCCTGCCTGAGACACCAGGGGACCCTGGGAAGGGCAGCCAGGCATGTGTGCGCCTGCGCCTGTGCCTGCGCCCGAGTCCAGTCCAGGATGCTGCAGGGAGCTGAAATCACTGTCAAGAGGACCTGGACCACGGCAGCGGGGCCACGCCCGCCCTGTGCCCGGTTGTGCCTCTGCCTTGCACAGCAGGCCAACCTCATTCCTGGGCACACTGGCCATGAGAGTCCAGAGACTCGGGAATTGTGCTCCTGAGCAACATCTGGACACAGGCAGGGGTTTTCTATGACTCGTTTCCTGTTGAGTTTCACGCATGGTGAAAACAAGATGATGTTCCTACCCGGCTGGGCCCAGAATGTCAGGGGCGTAAGGGGACGACCGGCTCAGTGTCAGAAAGCTCCTTCTGCCTGGAAGAGTGCAAACCAGTTGGGTGGCACAAGCTGTATTCTCAGCACTCTGGGAAGCTGAGGCAGGAGTTATCGCAAATTTAAGCCCTGTCTGGGCTACTTAGCTACTCAGTAAAACCTTATCTCAAAATGAAAAATAAAAGGGCTGGGGTGAAGCTTGGTGTGTGTGCCCTGGGTTCAGCCCCCCGGTGCTAAAAACAGAACAAACAAAAATGTAGACATGAAGACCGATCGCACTGTGGCTACCCGGAGGTGGCCTGGAGGTGGCTTCAAGGTGCACCAGACGGACTGGCAAAAGGTCACACCTGTCACTTGGAGCAGCCTAGGTGTGGCCAAATGTCTCACCCGAGGAGCCCATGAGTAAGGTGCTCGCCTGGCACAGGGGAGGTGGGCAGGGCCCCTTGGGGTCCAAACCCAAGTCCGCCAGAAGGCAGCCAGGAGAGCAGCCGGTTCCCGGGCGCCAGCAGAGGGGACCCAGCCCCCACCTCTGCTCCAAGTGGCTCTTGCTGCCGGCACACAGCTGGCCTCTCAGGTAGGGATGTCCTCAGGTGTGGTCTCCCTTGCTCCAGGCTTCACTCTGTGATGGCGCAGTCACAGCGGCTGGGGACTTGAACCTGCCGCTTCCTCCTCCCCTGTCCCTTCTCCTCCTCCTTTTTCTCCTCTCTTCTTCTTCCCTCTCTTTCTCTTCTCTTCTTCCTCCTTCTTTCTCGATGGGCACGTGTCAGTCTTGCCCCGCACCCAGCCCAGGCCAGTAGGGGTGTCCTCACCCCAGCAGCCCAGGATCCGTCACCTGCATCCGTCACCACCACACAGGAAGTGGACAGCGATCTCCAGCTGTGCACTGAGCTGGCCTGCGCCTGTGGGTGTGACCGATCTCTCATACTTGCTGTGGCTGCCCTGCCCTCCCTCCTCCCCTCCCTCCTCCTTTTGCTTGCCTGCCTTCTTTCTCCTCCCTCCCACTCTCTTCCTCTCCTTCCTGTGTCTGAAGCGGAAGCACTCTCGACTATTGCACGCCCACACCACCAAGTGAGCCTGGGGCAGAAGGGGCACTGTGCGCCCGACCTTGGCTTGGCGATGGGCTGGGTGCGGCTGAGTCTCCCAGGAGGCTGCGCTGACAGTTGGTCCGGGATCGTAACATTCCTGCCTGGACCCTGGCGTTGCTGTTGGCCCCGACTCAACATGACAGGGGCCACATGACATGATGCCAGGCAGTTTCACCATGGTGTGGATGGCGTGCTGACAGACTGTCCTGTGCCCGCACTTGGGCCAGGCTCCCGAGGTCCTGGCCTGACCCTGTACTCCTCCGTCTGGGCAGGGTCCAGGCTGCTGAAACCCCACCTGGGCACCTGGCAGTCCGGACCTCTGCTGCCCGGCCAGCCACAGCCAGGACACCGTCGTGCCACATCGTGGCCTCATCCCCTGTGCGTCCTTCATGGTTTCACACGATTGTGCATCCCCACTGGCCAGGTGGAAGCCGTCGGTGGCCAGTGTCCCCTGCAGGACCCTGCTCTGGTGCCCAGAGTCCTCCTTACCCTGTTAGCAATGTTTGGATGAATCGTTTTCTGTAGTTTTTACTGATGCACTAACCTTTGACAGGCATCGACACCCTGTCTCCTGGCCGCAGCGGTATGGATGCTGTGTGATTTTCTGTGCCTGGTCTCTTCTGCATTTTGCAGTCTCTTGCCCAGAGTCTGGGGAGTGCAGCAGCCCTCCTGTAGCATCGGGCTCTGCAGGTCCCTGCTCACAATAACTGTGCAGTGCCATGGTGTGGACCTCGGTGTCTGTGAGGTTTAGCTCTAAGCCTGTGAGGTCGCTGGTCTCCCAGGGACCGTTCTCAGAGATCTTACAGCAGGAGAGGAAGATCCTTCTCCTTCACCCCCTCGTGGAGAGCTGGCAATATGTCTTCCTGGAGCCTCAGGCACCCAGGCTGGTGGTTGAGACCTTCAGGGGCAGCTTCATGGTGCTAAGGGTCCAGGTCCTCAGTTTTACCTCTGCAGCCAAGCTGAGCTTGCTCCACAGCCCAGGTCTGGAGCTGCCACCCAGGGAGAGAGCATGTTTTGGGGAAGAACATGTCCCTACATACCTCCGATGAGAAGCATAGTTGCCGGTGATGTGTCCTGAGCCGTCGCAGCCAGGTGTGGGGCACCTGCAGGAAGAATGCAGATTGGATGACCGACTTGAGTGAAATCCAACCCCCCGGACAATCAACTTCTTTCTGTCCAAAAAGCAAATCTTTATTGCTCAACCTCCCTATGGGAAGGCGGATGTGATCAGGGAGCCCCTTCCTGCTCAGGGTCACCATGGCCACATCCGAACCTCCGACTCACAAACCCTCTTTCAAAGACAGTTCCAAGAGGAGCATGGTTTGTGCTTGCCTAGGACAAACACCCTGGCTTCCTTCCCCAGTGACTCCTCTAAGTCCAGTGGAGGCCAGCTAACAAGGGGCTTGTCGCTACAGCCACTACACAGGAGGCGAACACATGGTGAGGGGTACACGGGTGAGAACCTGGCCTTACTCAGGGGCCCCTTGGACCGACTCTTGTAGCTCCCGCCAGCCTGGGGGACCCCAGCAGGATGCAGGTCAGTGACTGTCCCTGGCCACGCTGGCAGGTTTGAGTCACCCTGAAACCTTTGCCACATCCAATAACTGGGATAGCAGCGTAGGAGTCAGACAGTCGCAGGATGCCCTGAGCTCACCTACGCTGCCTCTGCCGAGACCCAGCCTGGGAAGCCATCTGCTGTGCTAGTAGTGCACTGCCA